>MUZC01000964.1:101519-128378 GCA_002072015.1 Radix auricularia | reverse complement strand
AAAAAATATTAAAACCTACCCTCATCTATTTTCAACGATCATTTTTATTAGTTCTACCAGGGCCGGCTTTAGGCATAGGCAAACTAGGCAGCCGCCTAATGCCACTGATTAGTCTCATCATTAGCGGGGTCCTAGCACAAGAATCTTTCCATATTCGTTTTTAATTGTTCTATTACATTTAGGGCCACCAAATTCACTTCGTCTAGGGCCTCTCATTCACTTCGCCTAGGGCCTCCAATTCACTTAGGCCGGCCCTGGTTCTACATTGATTCGGAATAACGAGATTTTTCGATTAATTTCTACAAACAATGACACATGTGCATGGGGCACGGTGGTTGAGAGGCAGCGCGCTGGCGTACCTATGGTTTCTGGTTCGAATCCATGTGAAGGCAATAGTTTATTCCCGTGGCCTACTGTGTCCCTGAGTCACCTAGCTCCGAATGGGTAGCTAACAGTAGTTAGGCGGTTGGGTAATGCGTGGAACCCTGGAATGCCGTGGCCTGTGAACGCTGCATCACTTGGCAACAGATCATTCGTCATGGTCTGTTGAAGCAATATCTTCTGCATTGGAGGAGCTTCTGTATAGATATGAATTTATGATAAGACTCCATAGCCACTATGATATATAAAATGTAGGCTATATTTAAGCAGTGAATCTTTTCAATGTATTTTTCCACGATAATGATTCAGGTTAATTTAGTTTTAAAATCTAAACATAAATTATATTCATACTTTTGCTACACACTACACATTCTCTTTCATTTTCATCTAATATTTAACATAAAATTTAGTTTAAATTTATTTAACCATATTTTATTCGTTTTAGTTTTATTTTTAAAAATCCTCTTTTAAATCCTAATTTATACAATGTTTTTTTTTACAAAATGTTTATAATGCAGGTTTACTAAGTAATTAATGGTATTGTTGTAGATTTTTCATTTTTTTAATAACAATATGTTGAAATATTGGTTGATTACGAGAAATTTTATCAATTAATAACACATCGTAGTAAATATAAACAATTCTCTATTGATGAACTTTGAACTGTAATTTGTAATAATTTACCATGTGACATGGAGGTAGCGTAATAATACAAAAATAGTGCATTTGTTTGATGGAATGCTTGCGAGCATTTGACGTGTGGCCTGACTCTAACGAGTCTAGTTTTTAAGCAGTCGCTCGAGAATCAAATGTGTTTATACATATAAATATTTAGCCCTTTCCTAAGTATTTTATTTTCTGTAGAATTTTAAAAAATAAATAAATAAAGTTATTAAAGTTAATTCAAAACACATTTTCTAACCTTATAATTAAACCATCCATATATATTGTTGGAATGACGGAAATCATACCCCACCTAATTTCCCTGTCTGTATCCGCCTATGGGCGCGGCATTTGAAGAGGTTTGGTGTGTAAAAAAAGGGGGGGGGGTTGGATATTTGTTATTGAATCAGATCTTTGATTCACACCTCAAAGTAATTTGGAACAAAATTGGGTGCGGATTGTGTTAGTGTTAGGGTGCGGATGGGATTATGGTTGGGGTTTTGGGTGCGGATGGTGTTAGGGTTGGGGTGTAGGGGGTGAGTGATAAGGGCGATGAAGAGCATATTGAGTTTTCAATTCAACTTGTTGAGGTCATCTCCGCTTGAACAATAGTTCTCAAACTCGTCCTTGGAACCTTTCCCCTGATGTGTACTACTGTATTATTGCGCACACATAGGCAAAACCAGTCTCAGCAACCCTTGAATGACTAGAGTGGTCCTCGTCGATTCGACGGACGAACAACAACTACTACATTGTTTTCCTACTTAAATGTCGTTGAAGCTTCGTTAACCCACGAGACAAGATTTCGAGATCAGTTTAATTACATTCGTCAGAATACTTAAAATCCGCCTGATCAGGAAGATACGTTTTCCCATCCTATTTATCCTTGGTAGAGGCGTGAAGCTTGTTACATTTTAAGACAAACCGAGACGATTTTGTAGTGTCCTGGTAAGACTTTCGAGACTATGGTGTACGGCTTCAACTGACAACAATGAAATAAAATCATATAAATTTCAGAAACAGGTTTTATATTTCTTCAACTTGAAAAGAGTGAATCTTTTTTTTCCTAAAAAGAAAGGAATTATCGGTAGTTTTGTCTTAGTCGCTAGACATAGGGATAAAAACACTTTTCTTATTCCTTATGGAATAACAAACACAAATTCTCGTTCTTCCTGTCTAAAATTCGGGCGTGGAATGCGCTGCGTGATCAAACGATGAAACCCAACACACCATTGAGACTATCAACATTTAAAACTCTAATGAAAATGCAAGACAAAACGAAAACCTTGAACAAGCGTAGGACGCATTAATTTTCTGTACTGAAATAGTGTCTGTATTAGATCAGATTTCTTCACCAGTATTTCATGAAATAATTTTGTTTTTAATTCTAGAAATCTTGTCGTTACTCTCTTGATACTTTGAATAACATTCTGTCATCCTGCACCATCTGTTGTGGCAGTGTTATACAACCTTGTCTGTGTCTAAGGGGTAAGTTGCATTGCCAGAAGTTCGAGCCCCTGATGTGGTCTATCCTGTTGTAGCATACCTTTGAAGGGCATGGCTCCTTTCGCATTTAAGTCCCCATACTCCCGTGTTGTCGACTCAAGATGTTAAGTTAGAATTGAGCATGTTAGCGAATATTCCTCAGACAGCCGAGTTGTCGGCCCATTCATTGTACCATTTGTTGTTATAGCCCGCGTAGTCGGTAAACCAATTTTTCCACTAGATAATTGTCTGGGACATGTTTCGTGACTCGTGACCACATAAAAACCAAACAAGTCAGTTACTTTTAACACCCAATTCATTTGTTAGTGTTTTTGCATTTAACACAAACATAAATGTTGATTACGTCATTATCGTGATTTCGAGTCTTTCATTTCCTCTTGTCATCCTATAACACAAAGCAGAAAATAATCTCTTTGACCAATCAGACCTCAACAAACTGCTTCATTTATCCGACGGAATCAAAGCGAATGTCATTGCAACAATACGTACTGGATCTCACGGTGCTGTGGCCGCCGTTTGTGACTGTTACAGAAGAACTATCAGGAAATAACCAACAATTTCTGGTACACATTATCATTTTCTTCACACACAAAAGAATGTTGTCGGTGTGGCACCTTTGTTTTCATGATACCCACCCCGCCCCCCTCTCACCCCAACCGATACTCACACAAACAAACCAGACACGGAAGACAACCTAAACCTGCTCCAGATATCAATCTGTTGTAGATAAACAAGATGATGAGATCAATACGGTTACTGCGGGCATGTTCGACAGGGGTCTGGTTGACCCCCCTTTCAAAACGAAAGTAACAATAAACAAAAGGTAATCAGTTACGAGACGAAGTCGAGTACATGAGACCCCGCTCCTGTGTTCTCATTTTAAAATTATTTTTCCTTAATCTACATTCTTGTAACTATATTCTTGTATCCCCATTGTTTTATTTTAAAGATCTTGTTTGAAGATTATTGATTCTTGATTGCATATTTATTTATTGTATTATCATCCTATTACCAACTTAATTTTATCCATATTTCTATATTCACGTTACTTTCATCCCATTCTTGAATGCATACAATTACTATTTTCCATTTTCCAGCATCTATGTTTTTGCTATCCAAAAACAGAGCCGATAAACAGTGTCCGAAATGTGTCGATGGTCTCTGATAAGCTGTTTGAATCCTTTAAATGAGCCCTAGGTGAAACAACTTGATGGCTGCCAGTAACTGGAGGGTGTGTGTGAGCTGATGTCAAGTTGAACAGCTGTAGACCCCCCCCCCACCGCCACCAACAACACCATTTATCCCATCAAAAATCTCCGTCGGATGTACACAGATAGGAGGGGGGGTCTTGTGTTTTGCATACTCTGGGTTGGGGAGGTGTTTATTTTATTTGCTCATCTTATGTCGGGGACTCTCAACCCATCGATAATAGCTACACTCCAATCATTGACTTACGATTATAGGGTTCTTCATTTCTAAAACCGGAAAACGTCATAGCCCATTTCGTAATGTTCTTTTTTAGATTACATTTTAGCGGAACAAAATTTTGAGGCATAAATACAGTCAAATCATTATGTTCTCAAAATTGTTAGCTTAGTAAAATTACGAAATTGTTTTTCATTTTGCAAGTCCAATAAGCTGTCTTAAATTAACGAAGAATTCAAAATTAGCTGATAAGATCAATCATTCTAAATATACCTGCATTCACGTATTGACTCGTATCTTTTATTAATTTTTTATGAATTTGTCCTTACAAAAGATAAATTTAGTTATAATATTTCTATTAAGGGATTTCCGCCATATTATGAACATCCCTATTGGGAAGGCTTGCAGGTTATGGAATAATGCGGTGATCTCAAAGTGCTACATAATCGGCAGCTATGAAAGTGTATAAAGTGTACTCATTGATATTTCGGGTGTGTATTGTGACCAGTGTTACCTCTGAGGATCATTGGTACTTGTGCAGAGTAAAAAAAAAAACGAACACATGTGCCAAGTTGCGCAGCATCATTACTTTGTGAAATATTTTACAAAATATGCGACGTGGTGATTCTTAAGTGCTGCGTGGCGTCAGTCAGATATCTGCGCGGTCGCGCAGCCGCACAGCTTAAGCGGAACATTGATTGTGACACGAGTTTGAGAAGCCCCGGTGTGTGTAACGTGTAGGCCAGCTACAGATGTTGTGTGGAATGAGCAGATGGACACCCAGTTTGGCGTAAATGGTGAGTGTGTGGGAGTGAGATTGGGGGGAGGGGATTAAACAAAACATCAGGCGAAGCGCTTGCATTAGAGGGAGTTGGGATTGTATGATTATCACCATAACATGTTTCTTAAAGATACATTTTTTGGTGTGTTTATTACATAGTGCTCTTATTATTATGAATATTCTTGAGAGGTGGAGTGGGTTGGGGCAGGGGAGGTTTGTATTTTAAAGCGTTGTGTTTAAAAATGTTCAAATTATGTTCTCAATTGGAAAAAAATAATTAAATAAATGAAATGATTTGAATTCTGGTACATATAGCCTGGGTTGGATATCTGAAATGTTAGAGTTGGTTTATAACACTGGGTTGTACAGGGTTCAGTTGATTCATAACACTGGGATGTACAGGGTTCAGTTGATTCATGACACTGGGCTGTATAGGGTTCAGTTGATTCATAACACTGGGATGTACAGGGTTCAGTTGATTCATGACACTGGGCTGTACAGGGTTCAGTTGATATAGTTCCGATGAAGTGCTGAGGCTCAATGAGAAGATTTGACGTTTAAAAAGCTGATGAGCTGATGTCCTATTTTCTGAACTGCTTTGATAGAGGGATTTAGAAGTACAAAATCCGATAGCCTATTAAAGGTGACAGGACTGATGGTCTAGATTAGATGTGCTGCAGCTGATATACTGAAGCTCATGTCCTGAATCAGTGGCGTAGCTATGGGAGGGGGGCAAAATTCGGAAGTCCCCCCAGGCCCCCACTTTAAGTGGGCCCAAAAAATACTGTCATAATTTTTTATATATATATTACGCTACCACCATGTATGTGGGGCCCCCAAAGAGGTTAAGCCCCCGGGCTTCCAAAGAGGTTAAGCCCACGGGCCCCCAAAACCCAAGAAAATTTTAGCTACGTCTCTGTCCTGAATCTGATATCCTAGTCCTAGAGGAAGCACTTTGAGTAAACTCCCAAGTCGGTGTGATGTTTCTAATATTGCTGATTGAGATGTACAAGAGTCGAAAACCCTAATTTGTCAGCGTGTGTGGACTATAGCAGGGTATGTGGTCTATAGCAGGGTATATGGTCTATAACAGGGTATGTGGTCTACAGCAGGGTATGTGGTCTATAGCAGGGTATGTGGTCTATAGCAGGGTATGTAGTCCATAACATGTTATATGGTGTATAGCATGGTTTATGGTATATAGCAGGGTATGTGGTCTATAGCAGGGTATATGGTGTATAGCATGGTTTATGGTATATAGCAGGGTATGTGGTCTATAGCAGGGTATATGGTAAATAGCATGCTATGTGGTCTATAGCAGGTTATATGGTTTATAGCAGGGTATGTGGTCTATAGCAAGGTATGTGGTCTATAGCAGGGTTTATGGTCTATAGCAGGGTATGTTGTCTATAGCAGTGTATGTGGTCTATAGCGGGGTATGTGGTCTATAGCAGGGTAGATGGCCTATAGCAGGGTATGTTGTCCATAACATGGTATATGGTGTATAGCATGGTTTATGGTACATATCAGGGTATGTGGTCTATAGCAGTTTATGTGGTCTATAGCTGAGTATGTGGTCTGTAGCAGGGTATGTGGTCTGTAGCATGGTATGTGGTCTGTAGCATGGTATGTGGTCTGTAGCAGGGTATGTGGTCTGTAGCAGGGTATGTTTACAGCAGGGTATATGGTCTATAAGCGGGTATATGGTCTATAGCAGGATATGTTGTCTGTAGCAGGGTGTATGGTCTATAGCAGGGTATTTGGTCCATAGCAGGTTATGTGGTCTATAGCAGGGTATTTGGTCTGTAGCAGGGTATGTGGTCTGTAGCAGAGTATGTGGTCTGTAGTAGGGTATATGGTCTATAAGCGGATATATGGTCTATAGCAAGATATGTGGTCTGTAGCAGGGTGTATGGTCTATAGCAGGGTATGTGGTCTATAGCAGGGTATGTGGTCTATAGCATGGTATGTGGTCTATAGCAGGGTATGTTGTCTATAGCAGGGTATGTGGTCTATAGCAGGGTATGTGGTCTATAGCAGGGTATGTGGTCTGTAGCAGGGTATGTGGTCTATAGCAAGGTATGTGGTCTATAGCAGGGTATGTGGTCTATAGCAGGGTATGTGGTCTATAACAGGGTATGTGGTCTATAGCAGGGTGTGTACACCCATCGACTTACGGTTTACAAACGATCGTCCTAAATGTTTTCCACGAATTCTACTCATTGTAAATAGTTTTGATTTAAGTCTTCTAACGACAAATGTCCGACTTTCAAGTTTTCTAATTATAATCAAACGAACCGCAATAATTTGAATCATTATCTTATCAGGCTTCTTGTTCAAAGAGAACGTCATGTGAATTAAGTGAAAGCCAAATTCATAGAGATGTTTTCTAAAACTAAAACCCAAAAGTGTAATCAAAGTGAATTTCGAAGCCAAACTTTAAATTTGTTTAATCTATTCTATTTTTATTTTATCACTCTTACTCCAGCACTTCACTTTTGCCGACATTTCTTTTTTAATGATTTGCAGCAGAAATAATTTATCTATAGTATAATGATATTTTTGGAAAGGGGAAAAACTGCTTGTAATTAATTTGTTTATGCTCGTGACCTATCAGTTGTTTTTAAAACATCGGTGGGATTGTATCCCACGTGAAGCTGGTATTGATCCCACGGGCCAGGTCGAGAGACATCGTGGCTATGTGGCGTGATGACGTCAAATCGAAACGCATTGTATCAGGTTTCCAGTTTTATTACCATTGGCATACTTAATGGGAATCAGAACGACGTCATAAATATCGTCTTTCTGTTCTCTGTTGCTCATGACTGCGTGACGTAGTCTTACTTTATGGTAACGTAAAATTTCCTTTTATGAGTTGTTGTTTTTAAAGTACCTGGTATTTTTATGAACGCCGGGTATGAAAAGTTTAATTTAATTCAGGTAAAAATGCCTCTATAAATAATGTTACAAACGTGTCGGCAGAATGTCAAACCAGAAAAGACACCAAAAAAAAACTAAGAAACAAACCTTGCGATAAAAAATTAAAAAAAAAAAACAACTTATGAAACTCACACACGAAAGAGAATGTGGAGTAAAGAAAATAAGGAATGAGTTGACTACTAATTACTTGATTGGTCTAAATTGATAATCGATCACCTCATCCTACTTTTCAGCAGCAGCAGTTAAACAGTATCTCATCTCTGTAAAGCTTGTTTGTACCTTTATTGGTAAAGCCGTCTTCTTCCGGCCGTGACTAGTTGCCCATTGATTGACTGACGTAATCTTGTATCTTATAATGACTGATCCGATCCTTTCAATTAACGGGCAATTTCCCCTGTGTCGCACTTACAGTCATATGGTATCGATACCGATAGCTACGACGCCCACTCGTAATAAACTATGACGGTGTAACCAATCTTGGATATACAGCTTTCAGCAATGACGTCATTTTCAATATGAAGCCAGTGTTACAACATTAAGCAATACATGATGACGTCATTTTCAAAATGAAGCCGGTTATACAGCATTAAGCAATGACGTCATTTTCAACAAATAGCATGTAAGACAGTTTTCAGGAAATGACGTCATTTTCAATAGGAAGCCTAAGGGTTTCTGTATGTGTATTTCCATATAGAGATAGTCAAAATACTTTTCTATACACATGTTGATATACATCTTTACAGTTTTATACGACAGTTAATGACATAAAGTTGTAAAACCTGGCTGTCAATTATTGATTCAATTTATCGATATAGCAGACTCTTTTTAAATAACTTTTAGGCTTTTAAACAAATCTGCATTGGATCTCATTTATTGATATAAAGCAGCACACCAGATATCTCCGTTAATGGTTATAAAGCTGCCATACTTAGGCGTCATTAATTGACACAAAGAAGCAGGATTTGACAGGGGTGACTACTCTGAAAGCTGGAGCTGTTATCGAACACAATGTTGACGTCCAGCGTTATCACACTCCCCCCCCCNCCCCCCCCGTGGATGTTGATGTTAAATCAATCAGGCCACTTTGTTGTGTGACGCCGCATCGACACTCACATGTTGAGCAGAGTCGCGATCGACTTTGGAGACGCTTTGATTTCCGGCCATGTTGACACACGTGACACATTTTTTGGGTTTAATTATAACGATTGTTTTGGTAAAAATTGTATTTTATATTTCAAAATGTTTTTGTTATTTATTGAGCTTTTTGTTTTTTCTTTATTTAGTTTGTTGTTATTGGTTTGTTTGTTTACCAGCTTTCCATTGAAGGAAAGCAGACGATATTCGGGAAAACGCTCTTCCCTTTGTTTATCCTCTCTGCAATCATTGGAGCTTTGGAGCTTAAACGAGCCCAAAGATGGATTATCTCCCGGTCTGTTACACCGCAGGCGTAGACCACTCTCCTCTTTGAAATTTTAGGGCTGTTGGAGTCGTCGTGTATGAAAATGAAGATCTACTTGAAAATTTATAACCTGATTATTTTCTTGTTCTTTAAAAAATTGTTTCAATAACTGCGTAATATCCTCTTTAAGTTTAAGTATGTGCTAGATTATTTTTTTAATACACAGATTGAGTATGTAGCTTTTCTTTCAATTACCTGAAAAAACTAACTCTTTCACGGTTTTTAATGTTCCTTCACCGCCTCTGTTCATTATTTTCTAGGATTGTATTTAATGTCAATGCGACAGTTGATCAGTTTTACTGCACGTTCTTACAATACTAGCTGATTTCATCCAGCCATTATTTCCGCTATTCACTGCATGAATGTTTATTGAACTCTCCATGTTTTTTAACAATGTTTTCTGTTCTATTCTGGCTTTATCTTGTGTGTGGGGGAGGGTGTTTGGCGGGTGGAGGAGTTAGTGGGAGCAGAGAGAGATCTGACAGAAGGAATGATTTTATACATATTTTTAAAGTAAGAACAGCAACATTTTCTGTGACAGGGACATAAATAACAAAGTATACATCAAAGGGTTATTAAACATTTGCCTTGTTGCGTTTTGTATTTAATACTACATGTGGAATAATTAAGTGTTTACACTTTTGGATTAACAACCGTAATGGAAACACTTCCACAAGCTTGTAAGAAAATATACTAAATTCCTCTTAAACAGACTTCTGCTGCATCAACATATTGTTAAAAGACATGCCGTTAAAATGTTTTAGCCCTACACATGATTTTTTGAAAGATGTTAAAGTATTAATATTTCCAAGCTATTTTTAATGACCCATAGTGCTTCAATGCGGTTCTCAATTATTTTTTTTATATTTTTAAATGACTGTCAGTTACTACTGGTTTGGCCATCCCTGGTCTTGGCAGACCAGTGCTTTTAGAGATATTGCCAGGGAAAAGTGTTTGGACGTTTGATATCTTGTGGTTGGTTTTTTTTTTTTTTTTTTACTTTAAAAATGTTGTTTAAAATATCTAATGTAACGGTAACCCATCAACTGCCGCCGATGATCGCGTTGGCTGTTGTTGTTTTAAAAATAAAATAAAACCTAGATAACGAATCAAAAACGGGACTTCTTTTTACAAGCGGGTGCTGACATACGTATAAGTTCTTATTTACGAGCCGTCAGTGCTCATATGTATTTCTGCAGGGGACACTTTGAGAAATGGTTCTTTAAATATCAAGAGTTTTATTTTACCGCGCGGCATACGCAATTTGGAATCATTGGGTCCGACATGTGATCCTACATGTGGAAGAAAATCAGCAGTCCCGAGCTTGCTCTCTTCATGGGGCTTCCCGGAAAACCCCCTCAGCCCTCTGGCCCCCTAAGGGAAGTAAAGACTGAGAAGCCCCCCCCCCCCGGAGCGGTTGCTGCTACAAGCGGCTGCCTGGGCGTCCAGGACACTAGGTTGAAAACGCCTCCAGCTAAAGTGTGCCTCCCGAGGGAGGTGTGGAATTTCCTACTGTGACTCGCTATCAACATAGTATCACTCCGGCGCCACCACGGCAGAGCTTACGAGTCTCAATTATTTAGATCGCCGCAGAGCGTGGGATCATCACTGACCTGCCTAGGGTTTAACCCCCACCGGAAGGTTTCCTCAGAGCTGGCGACCAAAAGCGTTTCCTAGCGGTACCTTTTGCTATTCCGTGCTGGCGCTCCTGGGCCTAAACCGGCACCGCTCAACAGCGTTGCTAGATAATTGAGGGGGGCGAAACGGTCGCTTCGGAGTAACCCGACCCTCAACGGGTACTTTGGTTTTCATCATCGGCATTACATCTAAATGCTTTGCCCAAGATCCGTACAGCGACTGTAATCATATATGACTAACACCTAACAACGGTCTTCGGCTGTCCAAGCCAGGGGTTTGTCGGTTTCAGGTCGTGGTCTGCTCCACGACCCTACTCGTCTGTCGAACCACGTAGAGGTCACCCCTTCTCGACAGATCCGACGTGTGATGGAATCATCATTTCACTACGTCTCTATAGAAGAGAGATCGTTGTGCGCACACGAGGAAAGGGAGGTAAATGACTCGAAGGGAGATAAGCCACGATGACGAGCGAGGAAAGGGCAAATGGAACACATGGCCTTTTAGAAGATGTGAACACCGGCAATACGAAAATGAAATAAAAGGTTTTTATGACGCGATTTAATGAAGAAAAAAAATACTTTAAGCGATATCACAACATATAGGAATGCCCAGAGGAGAACAGAGCTAGAGAAATGAGTGGAGATTTTTTTTTAAATGGTGGATCGCATGGATTTACTGTGGAATAAAAAAAATTACTCGACGAGAGGAAGAGAGTAGATGCGCACGGTAAGATCAATACAGAACATTCACAGACTCAATGCCAAAAAAGGCAGCGCAAATTATCCTGACAGAAATAACAAACGCAGTGAGTTCTAAAGTACAAAATAATCGTTCTGAACAGTAGTTCCGTAGAATATATCATCAGATACTACTGGCGGGAAGAAAAAAAGAAGTCAGGCGACATCGTCTACTGTAGTATAGTTTGTATTTTATAATAATCTCCCCCCCCCACACACACACACGCTTTATAGGTGGGAGGGGGGATGGGGTCCTTATAGACCTAGTTGATTCAAATGATTCCAAACAATACTTACTATGTTGACTTAAACGACTCTTAAACATTATGATAATATGCAAACACACATTAATTTGTGCATTTAATGACAATAGAAATCAGTTGAAACCAAAATTTCTGAGAGGGAAATAAATAACTGATCAATCCATCAATAGCTCTACGATATGTAAGGAGAAACAGATGAAGACGTACTTTTATAAAATGATGAATAAACTATTGCACGACTTAAAGAGCTCTGGAAATCATCCGACATTTCTTACAAAAGAAAATAAGAATTTTACCGCTAACTTGAAAGTAAAAGCATTCCATTTCCTAATATAAAGATAAGAAACTTGGAGAACAACAAAAACTAATACAAGAAGAATGCAGACCTTCATCTACTGAAGCTTGAGAAAAATGCTAACGATAGAATTGTTCGGCAAGTTTGAAAACACCAAGCTATGGAATGATGTGTCGACAAGAAACAATTGAGAAAAAAATCCTGGACAAGAAAATGGCGCTGGTTAGGACACACACTCAGGAAAGAGACCAATAATAAAGCAAGAATAGCACTAGAATTAGTAGAATGGAGCCCAGATGCAAAACGGTACAGAGGAAAATACAGGCATACTAAAAAGAATTGTTCGATTAAAACAATGTATGCAAAGTTTTTTTATCGGCATCCTTCCGTCTCGCGAGACGATGGTGCATCACCGTTGGGTTGGGTTGCACTTTCTCGAGTGGCTGTGCAGTCCTATCCTTGAGTGACAGTCTTTACCGCAGTTTTTACACACGAGTTCTGTGCTTCCAAATGTTTTTGGCCTTTCTCCTAGCTCTTCTGTCTGCAGCCTCCTCCATTCTTCGCTCCTTGGCTACTATGAAGCCCTCTTTGACAAATCTGCGCCACCTAGATCGGTCTTCTGCCTTACACTCCCAGTCACTTGTATGTTTTTTTGGCAATTTTCATGTCCCTTTGACAGACATCTTTAAATCGCAAGCGTGGGCGACCTGTTTTCTTCTTTCCCGAAGCAAGTTCACCATTTAGGAGGTCCTTTGGGATGCGGCCGGGACTCATTCTTTTAACATGTCCCAGCCATCTCAGGCGTCTTTGTTTAAGAATTGAGAACATGCTTTGGGTATTGGCACGCGTTAGGACCTCACTATTAGGCACTTTGTCTTGCCATTAATACCAAGGATGCGACGCAGGCATCTCAAATGGAAGCTATTAAGCAAAGTTTTATTAGTGGACACATACATATATAATGCTGTAGCAAACGGTTTCATCAATACAAATAAACAAATTTTGTATCGTGTGTGTTATTTGAAAGCTTAATCGCTGTCCAATTATATAAGACCCAAAAGACTTAAAGACGTAGCTCATTGGATGTGACGCAGAGAGAAGGAACGCGCTGGAAAGAACCGGGTAACTATCAAGTGACCGTGTCAAGGGGAAGGCTCTTTACTGAGGCCTTATGTTCCTCAAGGAACGTAAAGGACGAATGATGATTAGCTCTTCATAATAATAATAATAATAATAATAATAATAATAATAATAAAATGATAATTTATATAGCGCTGTATCCCAGCAAGGTGCCTGGCTCACAGCGCTTTACATGGAACTAACAATACATATATTAATAAAAAGAAACATTCATATCATACACACTACATAAAGGACAATACGTTATACATCAGCTACGTTAATCATTTAACGAAACGTTGTTTAATTAATTCTCAAAATAAATTTTAAAATGATGTGTCTTAAGTGCAGTTTTGAATGACTTAGCAGTTGAAATACTACGGATGTGTAATGGAAGAGAATTCCATTGTTTGGCTTCACAAAAAGAGAATGACCTTTCACCAAATGTTTTAGTTCTTGTCTTAGGAACAGAGAGAATGCGTGCATCTGCAGAAGAGCGTAGCTGACGACTTGGTGAGTAGACCGACAAAAGTTCAGTAAGATATGAAGGGCATGAGTCAGAAAAGAAGTTGTGACACAGAACGGCCAGTTTTTAATCAATTCGGTCTTGTATGGGTAGCCAATGAAGTGAGTAAAGTAGCGGAGTAACATGGTCATGTCTTCACTGGCAATATACTTCTAAAAACATTGGCTGTCAAGATTAATTTGCTGGGATAGTTTCAAATATACTTGGATTTTTTTTTTAAGTTAAGGAGGCGTACCATTATGTAGGTATCTAATATATAAAGCTGAAAGTTTGTCTGTCGGTTTGTTTGTTACCAATACAAATCCACACCGTTGGACACAGGGTGGTAAAATTTTGCATGGAACCACAATTTGACCCGGAAAAGGTCATAGGCTATGTTTCAACCCCAGGTTACCACCCCTAGGGTCTGGGGGCCCATCATTTTGCTTTTTTCCTTATATGAGCTATATAAAAAATGAAAATGACTAATTCTCTTATTTCGCGTGTAGGTGAAAGCATAAAACTTTGGGTAGTTGTTAAGTATACTTCTACGATGGTAACAGGCGAAAACAATATTTAAATTATCACTTCCTGGGGTCCAGGGACCCAAATGTAGTTTTTTTCTTATATTTAAAAACTGACTATCACTAATTATCCAACTCTCCGTGTAGGTAGAAGCATGACACTTTGGTAAATTGTTGAGTAGCCTCTCGGAACGATTATTGGCGTTAATTAATTTTAGAAATCACAAAAAGTGGGGCCCGGGGGCCCAAAAACTATTTTTAAAAATATGAAAATCGCTGCTTATCCACTTTCCCGTGTAGGTAGAAGCATGAAACTTTGGGAATTTGTTGAGTGCACTTCCGCAATGTTAACATGCAAAAAACATATTTAAAGTATCACTCATTGGGGGCCGGGGGCCCAAATTTATTTTTCCTTATATAAAAACTGACTCATAACTAATTCTCCGATTTCACGTGTAGGTAGAAGCATGAAACTTTGCATAGTTGTTGAATAGCCTATTGTGACAATTATTGGCGGAAAATAATTTTAAATATCACACTCATGGGGTTTGGGGGCCCAAAAGCGTTTTTCCCCTTTCAATGACTATATAAAACAGGAAAATCACTAATTATGCTATTTCCCGCGTAGGCAGAAGCATGAAACTTTGGGAAGTTGCTCAGTACACTTTCCCGATGGTAACAGGCGAAAACAATTTTTTGAAATTCTGACTTACTGGGGCTGGGGGCCCAAATGTATTTTTTCTTCTATAAAAACGGACTCATCACTTTTCTCCGATTTCCCGTGTGGGTAGAGGCATTAAACTTTGCAAAGTTGTTGAGTAGCCCATTGTGACAATAATTAGCGGAAAATAATTTTACAATTCACACTCATGGAGGCCGGGGGGGCCAAAAATATTTTTTTCTCTTACATGCGCCACTTAAAATATGAAAATCACTAATTATCTTAATTCCCGCATAGGCAGAAGCATAAAACTTTGCAAAATTATTGATTAGCCTATTGTGACAATTTTTGGTGGGAAATAATTTTAAATATCCCACTCATGGGTGTCGGGGGCCCAAAAGCGTTTTTTTCCATTACAAGGACTAAATAAAATTTGAAAATCACTAATTATCCTATTTTCCGCGTAGGCAGAAGGATGAAACTTTGGGTAGTTGTTCAGTTCAGTTCTAAGATGGTAACAAATGAATATAATATTTAAATTCTCACTTCCTGTGGGCTGTGGGCCCAATTGAAGTTTTTTCCTTATGTTAGCTTTATAAAAACTGAAAATCACCAATTCTCCTATTTCCCGTGTAATTAAAAATATGAAAATGTGGGTAGTTATTCAGTACACGTCCGTGATGGTAACAGTTGAAAATAATATTTAAATTCTCACTTACTGGGGGCCGGGGGGCCACATGTTTTTTTCTCTTATTTTAACAATTTACTCATCCCTAACCCTCCAACTTTCCGTGTAGGTAGAAGCATGAAACTTTGGTAAGTTGTTGAATAGCCTATTGCCACGATTATTGGAATTTTTAAAAATTAGAATTAACTTTCATGGGGGCCGGGGGCCCATTTTTTTTCTCCTTTTACTGAATATTGCTATTTTTCCTTTTCCCGTTTAGGTAGAAACATGAGAATTTTGGAAGTTGTTTAGTACACTCCCGCAATGGTAACAGGCAAAGAATATCTAAAGTATCACTCACTGGGAGCCGGGGGCCTCAATGTATTTTTTCTGATATAAAAACTGACTCATCACTAATTTTCCTATTCCTCATGTAGTTAGAAGCATGAAACTTTAAGGAAACTGTTGAGTACACACCCGCGCTGGTAACAAGTGAAAAAATATTTAAATTGCCACTCAATGTATTTTTTTCTTAAATACAAAGGTAATCATCACAAATTTTTCAACATCCTGTCCAGGTAGACGCATGTATATTTGGGATGGTAGCATGCAAACTTATCCCTCAATTGCAGTTTTTTCACCTTATGTTAGCTAAATTACAAATTTAAAAAACTTTGGGTACTCTGTAAATGCATTTTTACAAAACTCGGAAGATAAAAAATCAAACAAAACCTTAGGCTTTATAAAAAGAAACTTTTACAAATGTAACAAAGATATACAACTAAAATGCTACCTCACCCTGGTGAGACCTATGCTAGAATATGCATCTTCTGTATGGGACCCATCCACCAAAGAAAATATTGATAAGTTAGAACAAATCCAAAAAAGAGCTGCCAGATTCATTACTGGAGAATATTCAAAACTGACAAGAGTAACACCGTTAGTTAAATCATTAAACCTTGAAACACTAGAGGATAGAAGAACCAAGAGTAAATTAGTAATTATACATAAGGCAATTAATTCTAATTTAGAAATACAACACAAAGATAACCTAATACAACCCTCAAATAGGCATAAAGTTAAAAACACCTTCCTTATTCCATATGCAAGAACAAACACATACAAGTTTTCTTTCTTTCCGTCCGGTATTCGGGCGTGGAATGGGTTGCCTGAAGAAACCAGGAAAGCCTCCACTTTATCATCTTTTAAAACTCTAGTAAGAATACAGGACTAAACACAAACCATAGAAATACGTAGGACGCAATAATCTTCTGTACAGAAGGAGCGTCTGTAACATATAAGATAAGATAAAATTTGAAGGCCTATGTTAAAATTCGTTTGGTCAATAAAATAATACTTTTCAATCTTTTGTAGCCCTTGGCCCCTAATCTCTTTTTCGTTAACATTTTTAAATCAAATTTGTACTAACAAATATATTCATCATGATCCAAATGGAAAAATGCTGTTGTTTTGCACTATACAATTTGCACCCATAGGGCCCCCGACTCAAATTTTAGTTGTTTTTTAAAATAAGTTTTAATGTTTAACAGTAAAAACACATTTTAGGGCTGGAGATACGTATGCCATTTTTAACATTAGTTATATAAAAGGTAATTTAAAAAGTGTCTATTGAGTAAACGGATACATTATTGACCAAATGTGATTTTAAAAAATAATAAAATTTCCAATGGGGTTATGAACTTCTAACGTCTGTTCCAAGACGGATCAGTTAATATATTTAGCATATCCATCATGATTTAGATTGAAATCTAAGGGATATTGAATTAGTGTTTACCGGTTCTAAACGCTAACTGAAATCTTAAATTACCGCTGCAAAGCGCGGGTAATTAGCTAGTGTTTTATATGTGTATAGCGCCGTTTCATGTTTACTGATATTCCGTATCCTCATGTAATATCATAAAGAGTAATATGAGTATTTGATTTTTGTATAGATATGTTCAATCTATCTGATATGTTAGATAAAAAATTATAAATGTAGCATCGCCCCTTAATATTACAAATATAACAAAGAATCTGAGATTCTCTGGGACTGCAGCAGGTGTGAACCCAATGAGAAACAACATTACAAGAAAATGTAAACATTAGCAATCCATATTTAAGGCAACCATGTTCGTAAAGTTTGTTTGTTTGTTGTTGTTGTTGTTGTTTTTTTTTCTTGTTTTTTTTTTGTTTGTTTTGGGGGAGGGGGGAATAAGAAGAAGGTAAAACTATTAGCATGCGAAACAATGTTTGTTTCAATTGTCGGATAATCTTCTATATAAAATTCATCACAGAAAAATTACTTTTATTTTTGCCTTTAAACCCAATATGAAGTGTTCTCCGACATCAACCGAAATTTACTCAGTTAAGTTGTCTATAGGTTGATAACTCTAACTGCACTCTAGCTAAAGAAAAAGGGATGCGTTATTCGGAGATTTCTTTTATAGAAATAATCAGTACTTTAGTCTCATTATAATTTAGTATTATATGTAGCTGTCATAGATTTTTTTTTAAAAATCAAATAAATAATGCTTAGTCTTGTTAGCTCTAGTAATTGATTTGCAATTGACATTGTAACTATGATAATGTTAAAATAGTAATATTGATTTCATTGTCATTAGTTTTAGCCCCAATAGCCAATAATAACTACTCAATTAATGATAATGTTGATATATTTAGATGTGTATTATAGTATGTATATATATCTTTTAAGTGGTATTTTACTGATAATTACTGCATTTTAGATTTTAGCCTTTTTAGAAAAAAAAAAATAATCTGAATACCAGTCCACCAGTTGTAACTTGAATAATTTTGAAACTCACTGCCTATTATCCTATTTGTATTCTTATATTATCAACTGAGTCTGTGTGGAACTGGAGTATGTGCGACTGGTTGACAATAATTTTCTACTTGGTACTTATTTTTTATCCAACTAAATTTTTGTTAAAATTGTTGGCACCCCTACTAGATTTAAATGGCTATGGATCATTGAAGTACGCTCACTGACATTGACAACGATGAAGATTGAATAAATTAATATTAAAATTATTAATTTAGTTTCATTACTGTTAGCCGTTAGTAGTCACTGTTAGTGTTAGTTAGTGTTAGTAATGCTTATAAGGCAGAAGGTGCCTCAAATGTAAAGAACGTTCCCCCGTGAAATGTATGGTTTCAATCTAGATACATTCCCACCTTATAGTGAGTTTTTGTTTGTTTGGTTTTTTTTTCTTTCTTCAAAGAAGACACACGCATGTATGACGTAGACGCTAATGTTTAATGGTTCTATGGAGTGGTAATAAATACATTAACTCAGGCAAGGGATGTGGCATGCATTGGTTGAGTCCAACTCACATTAACTCAGGCAAGGGGGGATGTGGCATGCATTGGTTGAGTCCAACTCACATTAACTCAGGCAAGGGATGTGGCATGCATTGGTTGAGTCCAACTCACATTAATGTCATTAGCATCCCGTAGGATGGGACCCTGGGGATATTTTAAATGACCCTTACTAAATCTAAATATGTGCGAATTGCGACATTTATTTATTTATTTTTTGAGAAAAAGAAAATATTAAAACTATTTTTTTTAAAAATATTATATAACTACCCGACGCATTTGATTTCAATACATCTGATTTAAAACCGTAAGCGTGGAAAAATCCACCAAATCTCTCCGTTTCAACCTCTTTTTGTTATAAAAAAAAGAGTAGAAAATATCTGATTTACCTAAACAATTACTGAATTACTGATATCTTTGACAGCTTTTGCGTCACGGAAAAACAAGATTTGGAGGCAAGCTGTTAGTGTGTCACAAAAATAGCATTATGAAGGAGGCGTCAGTTAATGAAGGCAGTATGGGCCAAAGATCGTGTAGCGTGTCCAATCCCTTCATCCATCTTGTACTGTTTAACACTATCGGGCCTGCCGTGAAATTTAAATGGATGGGACAAGTTTTGAAATCACCGGCAACATTATTAGAAAGTTCGGGGAATTACGTTTTACCAATCCTATTGTAGACAACTTTACGGCAATCATTAAATACTTAATGGATTATTGTTTGTGGTTAAGACTGCAATTTTATTTCTATTTAATCTAACGCTTTATGTTTTTTGTAAATATATTTAATTGACATTTCAGACGTATTATTAAATCCTTTATATTAACTTGTAATGTCTGAGCCGTGCGACCGATGACCGTACGAACGACCGACCTTGTCGAAAAAACTTTGGATCCATTTTTAACTAACTTTCTCGTAAGCTAGCGAGCTTAAATTTCGCAGGCAGACTCATGCCAATGATAAAAGTGATATATCAAATTTCAAATCTATCGAATGGACAGTAATGAAATTATTGAATTTTTTAATTATTATATTTACTCTTTATATCATGTTAATTTTTTGAGATAGAGTGTTGTGGTGCGTAATATGTTCAACAACCTTTCATGTCGCGCAATAAGGTGCGCCTTACACTAATCTTACTTTTTTAAAATATATTCACGATCGGTGCGCATTATATTAAACACATTTTACGAGACATAACTAGAATTTTGTATTTTCGGATTGTTTTGCCCTGCGTATTATAATGAACATCCTTATAGTTATGTCTCGTATACAAAGGATTTATAGTAAAAAACGTGTGTTTTTATAACAGTTTTTTAATTTATTTTATTATACACAAAATAAAATAATGGCCTCATGTAAGAATACTGAAAAGAAATAAGCTAAACAAACATTTTACTTTCATTTTTAGCGCATTTTCGAGAAGTCGAATGCGCTATTGCACCCGTTTTGTCCGTCCGTCCGTCCGTCTGTCATCACCCTAGATCTCAGCATCCATAAGTCCTAGACCCATGATGTATATATGTTTTTTGTATGTCCTGACCTGCCATTTGTGCATCAACACTCAGTTACTCGATCCGTTAAAAAAACCCGTTAAAACTACCAAAAAAAACATTGCGAATCGAGAGATAACACTGGCGCAGGCAACGGTCGCCATTGCCGGAAGTCTTAGTATTATCAAAAGTATTAGTTTTTTTTTTGTTGACGTCATTAGAATATGTGTAAAAGTTTAGAGAGTTTTACGTCATCATTTGTGGTGACTTCAATCAAGATGTTAGCGGCCCAGGGGCAGAAATTGAAAACTTTTTCGAAACAAGCTTCAACATTCAACTACTTTCACCAAGATTGGCAACTACGATCTATCAAACAACAATTGACGGAGTATTTGGGCGATTAGCTGATTACAATTTAGAATGTTTCATTTATGAGTCCTATTTCAGTGACCACAAACCACAATGACTTTTAAATAATTTTTTTCAGGTATATTCATTGCACAAGAAAATTCATAAAAATATGTCTAAAATCTAAACACAATTACTGATAACTACATAATGCTGATATCTAACATAAGTACTGATACATAATACGAAAATGCGCTAACACGTCCTGAGTTCCAAAAGGGACCAGGCTTAACATGATTTTTTTTAAAATACAGACTTCTCGCTTGTATTATTGGAGGCCTTATTTGTGATATGCGTGTGTGTGTGGAACTCTGCCCGTAAGAAGGTCCAGCAAGGAAAAAACTCTTATCTTTATCTCACTCTGAGGATATGATCAACCGTAAGGAAAAATTTATATCACTCAAAAGACTAACGGCACCTTTTAATACCCTTATATTAACTTTACCGTCTTGTCTGTCCTGATCTCGTGGTCCCGCCCGTCCGCGGAAAAAATATAATAAATGACCCACTTCCCATGATCCTATCGAGCTGAAATTTTGCACATATACTTGTATCACCTGAAAATACTTTTTTTTTTCAAAATTTCATATCAATCCAAGGTATCGTAATTAAATTAATGAATTTTAGTGTATCTCTATTAAGCATTTTTAGCCGTCTATTAAGCATTTTTAGCCGTCTGCTACAGTTGACCTCAACTGGTCGCTCCACCCCTTGATCTGTCACGGTCTGTTGCGTGGTGGAGTGGTGCGTATCATATTAAAGATAATCAATACGTTTAGTTATGTCGAGATGGGGTGACCTCTACGTGGTTCGACAGACGAGTAAGGTCGCGGTGCACAATGCGACCTGAAACCGACAAACCCCAGGCTTGGATAGCCGAAGGCCGATGTTAGGTGCTAGGTGCTAGTCATATATGATTACAGTCGCTGTACGGATCTTAGGCAAAGCATTTAGATGCAATGCCGATGATGAAAACCAAAGTACCCGTTGAGGGTCGGGTTACTCCGAAGTGACCGTTTCGTCCCCCTCAATTAACTAGCAACGCTGTTGAGCGGTGCCGGTTTAGGGCCAGGAGCGCCAGTACGGAATAGCAAAAGGTACCGCTAGGAAACGCTTTTGGTCGCCAGCTCTGAGGAAACCTTCCGGTGGGGGTTAAACCCTAGNAGTGCCCTGGACGCCCAGGTGGCCGCTTGTAGCAGCGACCGCTCCGGGGGGGGGGGGCTTCTCAGTCTTTACGTCCCTTAGGGGGCCAGAGGGCTGAGGGGGTTTTCCGGGAAGCCCCATGAAGAGCGCAGGCTCGGGACTGCTGATTTTCTTCCACATGTAGGATTTTCAGTTATGTTTCATTCATTAGTGATTTATAGTCAAAAACTTTGTTTTTACGGTTTTTTTTAAAATGTTGAATTCAGCTGCACGAAAACTCTGACCTCTAAGCTGGGTGGTCGGACTTCAATTTATTCGTGAGAACGTCTGACATGAAACTATGGTGTTGCCGCCCAGCTGAAATGTACCCGAAGTAAAGAAGTGAGCCAGAGACGTAAGAAGGACGCCACGTTATTATGGTGCGTGCCATCTCATGGGCGGGGTAGAATGATTTCGATATTTTAGTGCTTCAATCTCATCATGAGTCACTAGGAGAATGTCCCTAACTATGATGGCTTTTATTTACTACTGTAGTGAAGAAAGCCCGCAAAGAGCGAGAAGGAAACCCAACTTCCCAACGTAATTTAATTTAACCAAATATCATGGGCAACTAAACGGAAATCAAATTCTTAAAGAAATTATGCTTCTCAATTTTTGCACCGCTTGATTTTGCGCACCGTCAGCTGCTGTGTTTTTGGGTGTTGTTTATGCCTTGAGGGTATTCTGTGATGATAAGACAGTGTATAGCTCACAGTAGGATCACTTGAGACCTCACTCTCCTTGTTTACTGTGTCTATTTCTGATCTAAATGTCATGTTTCTGGCTTGTTCATGGGGTATGAAGAAAATGGAAGGATTTGATTTAGGGCCGTGATCCTCAACTTTATGACAAAGAACACCAATAACGAGGGGTCAATTTTCTCCTTGAATGCTGAAGTTTTCTTTATTCTCTTTGCCAAGACGAACTTAAGAAGTATTTTTACTATGATAAACGGATGAGGCTCATATAAAGAAAGTTTGAAATTAAAATATATTTCCAAGGAGGATGATGGCGCCATTTGAAATATCCATAAACTATTTTCTCATAAATATTTTTTACGGGGAAAAAGGGTTTGAGTCGGTG
This sequence comes from Radix auricularia, assembly GCA_002072015.1. NCBI lineage: Eukaryota > Metazoa > Mollusca > Gastropoda > Lymnaeidae > Radix > Radix auricularia. The sequence goes on along the minus strand of MUZC01000964.1, from coordinate 105,312 downwards.
TCAAAATATATTAACATTTTACAAAAAACATAAGGCATCCTTAAAACTTCAACATAGCAAAATATTGCCATGCGTTTAGTTGTGTAAAACAAAACAATTGTTGGAAAAATGTTTATTAGTAATTATATTAAACCATTTTTAAAAAAAGAAATAAGCAGCTACACATACTCTGCAACATATTTTTAGTTTTAACTTAATTCTTCCCATTACCCCAAGCTTTACTAATGCGCCAATCTATTGCAAATATTTAGAACCGCTGATTTATCCCCTGTTATTGAGACAAAGAACATATCTTCCCCGTATGTCGGAATTCTGTTGTTCTTATTCTCCCAGCATGCGACAAGTGAGGAATGTGGACCACGCTGTGAGTAGGTCTGCAGTCGGGTCTTCCATCAAAACAGTTGGTCTCACATCGGCGTTGGTACCGTCTCGGGTCTCACATCAAAAAACTTGATGGGTCCCAAGTCTCTCTCTCCTGTGAAATGAGGCTGATGTAATGGTACATCCGTGCGGCAGCCTGGAGGGATCGACCTTTCAAAAGACCCGTGGGTTTGTTTTGCAAGCGTCAAGCCTTAGCTCACACTTTGATTTTTGTCTGGTTCTTCTCTCACGCCGAACTCAAACAAAGCGTCTCATTAAATAAGGGAAGTGGGCACTGGTGTTGGGACCAGAACAGTGGTGTTGGGACCATGGGCATGATATTGGTACCATGGGAAGCGGTGTTGGGACCATGGGCACTTGTGTTGGGACCATGGGCACTGGTGTTGGGACCATAGGCACTGGTGTTGGGACATGAGCAGCGGTGTTGGGACCAAGGGCAGCGGTGTTGATACCATGAGCAGAAGTGTTGGTACCATGGGTAGCGGTGATGTGACCTTTGAAAAAGTTGTTTGGGACCATGGGCAAGTGTGTTGGGACCATAGGTAGTTGTGTTGGAATTGGGACCATGGGAAGCGGTTTTGGGACAATGGGTAGCGATGTTGGACCATGGGCAGCGGTGTTGGGATCATGAACAACGGTGTTGGTACCGTGAGCAACGTTGTTGGGACCATGGGCACTGGTGTTGGTACCATGGGCAGCGGTGTTGGGACCATTAGCAGAGATGTTGGTACCATGGGTAGCGGTGTTGGGACCATGAGCAGAGGTGTTGGTAACATGGGTAGCGGTGTTAGGACCATGAGCAGAGGTGTTGGTAACATGGGTAGCGGTGTTAGGACCATGAGCAGAGATGTTGGTACCATGGGTAGCGGTGTTAGGACCGTGAGCAACGTTGTTGGGACCATGGGCACTGGTGTTGGTACCATGAGCAGCGGAGTTGGTACCATGGGCAGCGGTGTTGGGACCATTAGCAGAGATGTTGGTACCATGGGTAGCGGTGTTGGGACCATGAGCAGAGGTGTTGGTAACATGGGTAGCGGTGTTAGGACCATGAGCAGAGGTGTTGGTAACATGGGTAGCGGTGTTAGGACCATGAGCAGAGATGTTGGTACCATGGGTAGCGGTGTTAGGACCATGAGCAGAGGTGTTGGTACCATGGGTAGTGGTGTTAGGACCATGAGCAGAGGTGTTGGTACCATGGGTAGCCGTGTTAGGACCATGAGCAGAGATGTTGGTACCATGGGTAGCGGTGTTATGACCATGAGCAGAGATGTTGGTACCATGGGTAGCGGTGTTAGGACCATGAGCAGAGGTGTTGGTACCATGGGTAGTGGTGTTAGGACCATGAGCAGAGGTGTTGGTACCATGGGTAGCGGTGTTGGGACCATGAGCAGAGGTGTTGGTACCATGGGTAGCGGTGTTAGGACCATGAGCAGAGATGTTGGTACCATGGGTAGCGGTGTTAGGACCATGAGCAGAGGTGTTGGTAACATGGGTAGCGGTGTTAGGACCATGAGCAGAGGTGTTAGTAACATGGGTAGAAGTGTTGGTACCATGGGCAGAAGTGTTGGTACCATGAGCAGAAGTGTTGGTACCATGGGTAGCGGTGTTAGGACCTTTGGAAAAGGTTTTGGGACCATGGGCAATGGTGATGGGACAATGGGCAGCGATTTTGGACCGTGGGAAGCAGTGTTGGACCATGGGAAGCGTTTTTGTGACTATGAGCAATGGTGTTGGGACCGTGGGAGGCGCTGTTGGGACCATAAACAGTGGTTTTGGGACTATGGGCAGTGATGTTGTGACTACTGATCTTTTAAATTTTCTTTCAATAATTGTGCCTAGCAGAGTGAACGGTAATAATTGTCCCTAGCAAAGTGAACGTTTATAATTGTCCCTAGCAGAGTGAACGGTAATAATTGTCCCTAGCAGAGTGAACGTTAATAATTGTCCCTAGCAAAGTGAACGTTAATAATTGTCCCTAGCAAAGTGAACGTTAATAATTGTCCCTAGCAGAGTGAACGTAAATAATTGTTTTTCAACATTTTGTTATAAATATAGATAATCTTGCTTTTGTCAATCATTCTAATAAGACTTTTTAGATAACTTTTGCAAAACAAATAGAATTTTTTTAAATTGTTCAGTTGACTCGTTTTGTTAATAATAATCAAACCTTTTAGTTACAGTTATTGCTTCTCGAAGTAAGATAATCATGGGCTTGATAACCTACCAAGAGAATAGCAAAATACCTGGACCTGGCAATAGTCTTATTGGCTTATTTTCGGCTTGCTTGATCAAAAACAGATCTTTGTAGTATTAAAATATAGTTCTGATTATCTTGATTGTATTATAACACTGATTAATGTTCTATGGTAGACGTTTTCCCAACGACATGAATTTATTTAAATACTATCCAGTGAATTTGCTGGAGTCAGCAACCGTATAACAAAATAGTGAAGGTGCCTTGAGGTGCATATTGTAATGTGGGACGAGGTCACATAGTATCCACTATAACCCTAATCCACAGATTCTGTAAAATGGACACTTAGCAATGGGAATACGTAGTGTGTGTCCCGGGGTGTCGTAGTGTGTGTCCCAGCGTGTCGTAGCGTGTGTCCCGGGATGTCGTAGCGTGTGTCCCGGGATGTCGTAGCGTGTGTCCCGGGGTGTCGTAGCGTATATCCCGGGGTGTCATAGCGTGTGTCTCGGGATGTCGTAGCATGTGTTCCGGGGTGTCGTAGTGTGTGTCCCGTGGTGTTGTTGTGTGTGTCCTGTGGTGTCGTAGCGTGTGTCCCGGGGTGTCGTAGTGTGTGTACCGGGGTGTCGTAGTGTGTATCCCGGGGTGTCGTAGTGTGTGTCCCGTGGTGTCGTAGTGTGTATCCCGGGGTGTCGTAGTGTGTGTCCCGTGGTGTCGTAGTGTGTATCCCGGGGTGTCGTAGTGTGTGTCCCATGGTGTCGTAGTATGTGTCCCGGGATTGCGTAGCGTGTGTCCTGGGGTGTCGTAGCGTGTGTCCCTGGGTGTCGTAGCGTGTGCCCCGGGGTGTCGTAGCGTGTGTCCCATGGTGCCGTGGCGTGTCGTAGCGTGTGTCCCATGGTGCCGTGGCGTGTCGTAGCGTGTGTCCCGGGGTGTCGTAGCGTGTGTCCCATGGTGTCGTAGCGTGTGTCCCGGGGTGTCGTAGCGTGTGTCCCAGGGTGTTGTAGTGTGTGTCCCGGGGAGTCGTAGCGTGTGTCCCATGGTGCCGTAGCGTGTTGTAGCGTGTGTCCCGGGTTGTCGTAGCGTGTGTCCCTGGGTGTCGTAGCGTGTGTCCCTGGTGTCGTAGCGTGTGTCCCATTGTGTCGTAGCGTGTGTCCCGGGGTGTCGTAGCGTGTGTCCCGGGGTGTCGTAACATGTGTCCCGGGGTGTCGTAGCGTGTGTCCC
>MUZC01000964.1:64139-82516 GCA_002072015.1 Radix auricularia | reverse complement strand
GTGTGTGTGTGTGTGTGTGTGTGTGTGGAGGGGAGGGGATATGTCCGTATGTGTGTGTGATTTGGTTATTTCTATGTCTGCTAATGTTGCGCCTCTAACATGACAACCAGTATTTTAAAAAGTATATATACAAACAAAAATAATAATAAATTTCTACGGTGTAGATAGAAAGGGGTCGAAACGTCCGGGGTCGAAACGCCTTAGGGTCAAAAAGTCCCTTGGTGGAACTGTCCGGGAACGAATCACCCCGGGGTCGAATCGACTGGAGTCGAACCTTCCGTGGTCGAACCGTCCGGGGTCGAAGTGTCAAACCACCAAATAGAAAATACTTTTTCCTCAACTAAAGTAAACCAGCAGGGTACATTTCCAGCTCAAACCTTGCGACCGATTTAAGGTGTTTCTTTTAAAACAAATTAAGTCATACATACCTTAATTTAGCATTAATATTCACATAATTAATATCTGGCCCTTATAAAAAAAAATCCTATTAATTTGACTAAAGCCATGCTTAGCCTAGAAATAGAAATAATGTTTTGGAGAGCTTTTCCCATGAAAAAAGTAATATTAAAACATGTATTTTACTCTAAGAACTAACGAATGATGGAACATCAATTTTGATAAATTTGCATGACATACGCTTTGCGTAAAAACTGTTCTTTAAGGTGTAAATATATCAAGTGTAAAAAACTGTCACGGGTAATACGACTTATAAATAAAATCTAACATAAGAAAGTGCGTGTTATGTCAAAAAAAAACACACTGACAACAACTCATTTTGTGCCAAGCTGTTTTGAGTTTATTCGTTGAATAGTATACAACGGGAATAAAGATTGATATAAAGTGAATTGTTACAATTAGAAAAAATGTGCGGAAATATATAATGATTGACATAACATTTATAAGGAGATCAATTTCTCACCATTTTCTTAAAAAGCAGCATTGTTCTTATGTTTTTATTCACGTTAAAGGAACATGTGCCTTGATAACAAATAAAGCATATTTTCCTCTCTCCACAAGCCACAATATTCACAAATATTATCTGGCTAAAAATATCCTAATCGTCTTGAACTAATTTCATGCTTAAACTATAAATTAAATGAGTGTTTTCTAAGAACCAAAGGAATCATGTGGAAAGATATTGTTTTCATGTTTTGATTCACGTGAAAAGAAAGTGAGCCTTGCCCGTTAGAATTTCTTAACTGTTAACGACATTTGCTATTCTGGTAGAGAATATACCATGCGTTATTAAAGGGGTTCGAGCATGGTGAAAGAAAGCCATCAATCGATCTGAATGGAAGGATGAGGTTGAGCAAGCCAGGGCCCTACATGGGCTTTAGAGCCAAGGATTTTAATGATAATGCTATATTAAAGCAGAAATACCAACATTGATGGCTAATTAATATTTAAATTAATAGTAGCTGATGTATTGAGTATAGCGTATTGTCATTTATGTAGTTAATATGATATGAATGTTTCTTTTTATTGTTATATGTATTTTTATTTCCATGTAAAGCGCTGTGAGCCTGGCTCCATGCTGGGATACAGCGCTATATAAATTACCATTTTATTATTATTATTATTATAATATTTTTATTTTTTCTCGACACACATATCGTTGTTTTTATTAAGAAGGGGTTTGATTTATCACTACCCTAATTTCCAGATGCGTTTACATTCATTTTTAAGGAGAATTTGAGACCCAAAACCAAACAAAGTTATTCTTATTGTGCCTACCCCGTAGCGTAGCACGGGTATTTTGCTCGTTTATTCTTATGGAGAAAGTTCTGCACCTCTTTTTAACTCTCGAAGGCATCATTCGATGTCGTTTAATCTTCTGTCAACCTCGATTCTCCAAGTTGTGCATCTTCTTTCCCATTGTCCACCGCAACATGGCTCAAATTAACACGAATGTTGACAATTTCTTGCTCAAGCGATTCAAGATCAGATTAAGCTTCCTTGAAACTCACAGTAGGATTCTGGAACCGTTTCTGGACACTATCAATTTTATCAAGTATGATGTTCCAGAAATGTTGAAAATCTAGAAAGTTAAAGTTTTATATACCTACCAGCAAAGCTTCTGCATCACTTCTGGTGTCAGGCGTCATATTTGTATGTTCTGATAATTTTTCCAACAGCCCTGCCATGTCATCTAGTTCTTCATAAATTGCTATAACAGCTTCTGATCTTGCACTCCAACATGTTTCAGACTCCCTCTTCATTGTGATTGGCACAACTCTTTTTTAATTTTTCCCAACGAGTTGTTGAAAGGGAGAAAACATAAATTTATACTTTCAACTGTTCCAAAAAACGTGATAACAACTGGATAATGTTTAGTTAAGTGTACTCTTGCTAAGTTTAAGCTGTGGTTGCCACAGTTGATGAACAATGCTTTATTATTTCTAGCACATTTTCGCTGTTGAAGGCCGGATACATTCCCGGTTATTACAGAAGCATTGCCATAACATCGTGACCGACAGTCGGATAGTGGTATGTTATTGGATTCTAGTTTCTTTACGATAACTATTTCAAGGCTTCTAGCGTCTTTGGAATGTATCTGTGCAAAATCGGAAAATGATTCTTTGATAGTTACTTTTCAGTTTGTAATTCCACATCCACAAATCTGATGACTTGAGAAAGCTTTTCTGGTGTCCTAGATCGATTGGAGTCAAGTAAGATACCGTAGTACTTGTGTTTTCTGATCTCACTCAACAGCTGATTCCTTACAGTCGATGTAAGTAGGTGGATAAAGTCATTTTGGATTTCCGATGATAAATAAGATACTGAAGCTAGATTTTCTCGGGAATTTTGTTGGTGTTTTTTCTAACAGTTGATCCTACTGAGCAACAAGTTTTATCACAGATGGACAGGAAAGAAAGGCGGTGTCTGATGTTTCATATGAAAGGAATCCAACTTGCTTTGACAAACCGATACAAGCCCGTGAGAGGAGAGACTTTCCCTCCCCTCTCCCACTTTACTCCTTCCACATGAGGATTGGGGAAGTACGATTTATCTTTTTTAAGAGTCACAGCATGCAGCAAAGGGACGCGTATTAACCATTCTGTTAGCCAGTGGTTCTCAACCTTTTGAGATTCCAGGACCACTTGAAAAATATGTGTCTTAGCTACAGGCCACTACTAAAAATTGTGCTACTGCCGTGCTGAAAAGTAAGATATAATTATGCTGTATATAGATAGCTATAAGTTGTAAACAAAACATGTTAGTTAGTAAAACTATACTAATATGCTACGATTTGCGTGCTCCTTAAACAAAACTCTTTCTTTTGTAACGAACAAAAGTCATTTATATTATTCTCAAAGTCTTCTTATTTAAGTCTACTTGCTAACTATAAAAAAACACAACTTTAAGTCAAAAACAGTAGTTTTTATTAAAAAGACTGCTATATTAGTTTATTTAGTACGAACGATGTTTTGTTTTTATTGTAAGCACTGCAGACAAACCCCTTTCACAAAGTTGCAAAGGGTAAAAGAATTTTAAAAGCTTTCTGAGACGGTTCGGAGTACTCCAAATTTCATTAACCCAACTTTCTGATGCAACATATTCAAATTGTTATCACTGGTCAGTTCAATTAATTGGTTTAATTACGATGTTGGTAATTTTATCTTCATTTTATTCGAGATTGGGACTGGAAACCCACGATAAATATCAAGATAGAAGAAATAAAATTGGCCTCGCATTTATTGAATATGACAAGAAATCAAACTAATCAACAGTGGTTTATTTAATTATTTCTGCATTTTCTGGTTTTTCGGTGATTTCGTACAATTTATCAAACATCTCAAAGTTACCTTGAAATAATCTTCGTTTTCAAAGATCAAGCTTTTTCGTAAAAGCAGACATTTTGTTACTGAGAGTTATATAATGTATCTGCTTTCCTTGCCGAGTTGAATTAAGTTTATTGAGTTTTTCAAAAGTTTCAGCCAAGTAAGCCAGAGCAGCAACCCATTAGCCATGGTTCAAATGATCAACAAGCTTTGAGTTATTTCTACATGAAACTCTCTTACGTCGTCACGTAATTCAAACAGTCTGATAACCAGTGAACTTCAGTATACATTAGTAGCTGTTAAATGTTCAAGATTCATATTCGAGCATAAGAAATCAAAGAGATGAGAATTTAATTGACGAGCTTGATAAAATTAAAACCCATTATGGCCAGATCAGAAATATATTTAAGTCTGCGTTAATTCTTTTACTTGCTAGTCTTTCTCGATGAATCCTACAGTGCGTAAATTTCATGCTTTGCTCTCGGACCACCTGGCAAATCTTCTCGGACCACTAGTGGTCCATGGACCACAGGGTAGGTCACTGCTTTAAGCCACTCCTTTTTCTTGTCTTGGTAATTTTGGTTGCTTTTAGTTTCGTCTCTGGTAGCTCTATTAAAAAGAATCGTATTTGTCTCTTACTGCTCACTCCCATCAACTCACAGTTTTTTTAATTAAAAAAAAACACATCAGCAATCCTACATTACGATGTGTCATTTATTTATGAGTAGAATGGCGCCCCTTAACGCTCAATGGGGGCGCCAAAATCATGTTTACCAACTGTTTTGTAATAAAGATATTTTCGGAGCTCCAATATTCAATCTTGCAAACGTATTTGGGATACATGAGTTTACATAAAAATTAAATTAAATAATGAGTTTTAATACTCATTTTGGCGCCCCCTAACGTGGCGCCCGGGGACATTTGCCCCCCTGCCCCCCTCGCTACGCCACTGTGATCTGATAAATTTCAGAAAGACAATAAAGAGACGCACAAGAGAAGTTAGTGACGTTTCCCGTGTCCAGACGACATGCCATACATTCATACACATTGAAGGTTGGGGGGGGTGGTATTTAATTTTTCTAATCTGGGCCATTCTGAGTACACGTGCTTATAGTGGTGGTGGGGGTGCCTTTCAAACAGTTTTTTAAAATTTATTATAAACATTCTACAGCGTATTACATGATGTTTCTGACAAGTCTTTAAATAGAACTTAAGCATTTCAGACACTATTAAAGGTCACGCGATGGTTTCGTTAAAAGAAGCATATTTATTTGCATTCTTGCATAAAGGTTAAAATATATATATTTAATTTTAAGTCTTAAAGAGCGTTTGATAATATTACCCCATAAAAATCTCAACACGTATTTTCAAAGTACTTAATGACTGCTAACAATAAAATTGACCATTTAAAAAATACATCCATCGGCAGCACACATGGCTTCAAATTATGACACACCAATTTTCTAGTGACTCTCCGGTTTCTGAGTACTGATGAGATCTTCCTTCCACTATAGGGTGAGACTATAGCCAAGCAAATCCACGGATTCAATTTTTTTATATCTACCCAATTTATGATTTACATTTAATTCATTTATACATTTAAAAATTCATCAAATTACCCGTCAGAATTAGTATCGCAGGCGTGTCAGGTGTCTTCAATACATTTTTGAAGACAATTATGTCAGATTTCCAATGCACTGTTATTGCATCGTCCAACCTGCAGCACCCACCACCTTAATGAATCCAGCCACAGACGAGTCCATCCTTAAATATAAAAAAATTTGATCAAGATAACACGAGTTGTTAAAAGCACATAACATCACTTTGGCTCAAATTGATTTTCACGGTTTCCTCATCAACAGCGCACTTCAATAATACATCTATTCTCATCGGTGTTTAATTATTTTTTTCCGAGACGATGTTTTAAAACAATCGCCTTTTGTTTCAGTTCTTTCACAGATTAGACATCGCCAGTAGCTCAGAGGAATCGATTACTTAATTGAGCCGTTGCTGATATCAAAACAATTGTTCAAAAAGCTGCACGGGCATTGTTTCTATTTTATTTTAACTTGCGTCGTAGAGTCATCGATTCATTGTACCTTTCTAATATTTTATTAATTAAGCTACGATTTGGCTGTTTATCTTTGGATTTGATACTCAGATGATTCAATGTAAATAAATATTGACTGATCTACGATCAAAAGGTCTAGAAAACTTCAGTCGACTCTTATTTCAGGTCTCTAACAAAATTTCCTCGTACGATGCCATATTAAAAGCGGGTAAGGATTAAAAATGTCTTCCAACGTGACACTGGACTCAATTTTTAAAAAGACAACTTATTTTTAATTCCTGTTCAAATGTCATCTTTTCACAACTATGATGTGATTTCAAATATTCTTAAATCTTTACCAATAAATTATACACTCACAAAACTTAACAATTAATATCAATGATATTTACACAACTTATTAATCATTTTGAACCCATCAAGTCGAGTCTATCATGTGGTATTTCAACGTCAGTCTGTATGTGCAATACTACTAAAGTTGTGAGTTTCTCACTACTAGTTAAAGATTTATTCACTTAAGTTGTTTTGTTGTTGTTGTTTTGGTGGGTTTTTTTACCGTTGATCCTCCTTTAGAACTCCCACAAGAAACTCTGATGTATACTTAATCTTTGGGGAAAACAACTCAATGGCATCCTAGGTTGTCTTAAGTATGTACCAAAAGTTCTAACCTTTGTGGTGCAGGCATAGTAAAAAATCATGTTAAGCCTGGTCCCTTTTTGGACTCAGGACGTGTTAGCGCATTTTCGTATTGTGTATCAGTACTTATGTTAGATATCAGCATTATGTAGTTATCACTAATTGTGTTTAGATTTTAGACATATATTTATGAATTTTCTTGTGTAATGAATATACCTGAAAAAAATTTATTTAAAAGTCATTTCTTTACATTTTATAATTTTTTATTTTCTCTTTAATCTAACTACAAGTCACCACAAATGATGAAGTAAAAATCTCTAAACTTTTACACATATTTTAATGACGTCAACTAAAAAAAACACTAATTAATTCTTTTGCACGATTTCACACCACTCTTGAATGCTTGAAAAACTATGTATTCGACTTCCGGCAATGGCGCCCGTTCCTTGTGCCAGTGTTAACTCTCGATTCGCAAAGTTTTTTGGTAGTTTTAACGGGGTTTTTTAACGGATCGAGTAACTGAGTGTTGATGCACCAATGGCAGGTCAGGACATACAAAAAACATATATACATCATGGGTCTAGGACTTATGGATCCTGTGATCATGGTGATGACAGACAGACGGACAAAACGGGGGCAATAGCGATTTCGACATCTCGAAAATGCGCTAAAAATGTCACATTAGTTTGTCAATTCCACAGCATTAAACTCATGCCATAAAGCTTTAAAATAAAATACAAGATATACAAACGATTTCTGTGACTTGTTTTTTTTTTTTAATATTAAAAATGTCTACGTGTGTAAGAAGGATACTGTTTTCAAAAATATCCTCGGCTTTCAAGTTGGCCAATAATATTTTTTTAGGGTTAATATTGGTTTCATATCTGCAGAGCTTAAATCATTATTATTTTTTGTCTGGCCCGATTGATTTTAACATAAAAAGAAGATTAAGAAACGTGTTGTCGTTAAGTCTTTCTGAACCCTTTACATTCTTGTTTCTTTCCCGCTTCAAACGATCCTCGAATACTTAACTCCACAATAGTTTCGTCCCCTAAGGATTATCTCATTTCCTAACAATGGTATTATTGTCTCCTTCCCAAATAAAGGTGTCCTTCCCAAATAATGGCCTATTTCCCCCAAAAATGGCCCCAATCCCAACAATCGTCTTATTCCATCTCAACCTACACCTTCTGTTCAAACTCAGCCAAATGAACCAGCATTCGAGCAGTTAGAGGGGAAAGGTCATCGCTTGTTGCGAGCAACAACAATAGCACTTCTGACGTATATCGAGCTCTGAGCGTCGGATCCATGTCGACTACTTCATCCCTCCACCTGTATATGTATTATTTCTCGGTATAGACACACGGTGCAGGTGTACCAGGGTCGAAATAAAAAGGAAGGTAAACGGCGTAGTAATCCGTATTGTAGTCAAGTCAACGCGGTAGACGCAATAATCAACGGGGAGATCTTTTCAGACTCGTATAGTTTTAAGGAGTTTATAAGAAAATATAAGAAAATTAACGCTTGCGAAACGACACAACAAGATCCAAATTCAATAGTGGTAGAGAAATGGGACATTACACCAGCCTAATATGACCTGCCGCCATACTTTTGTTTAAAAAAAACCTCCCCCCGCCCTGATGTGCATTGTGGGATATTAAATTTCGTCCTCGCGTGGAGTCAGGTTTTCACTCCATATTGGATTAACCCAAATGAACGAACTGGCTTGTAAAAAGGGGGTGGGAGGTTGTCTCTCCTTCTATGGTGTTGTTTGATAAGGGCGTGTGGACGTGTCCGGGATTCGATGAAATAACGAGCAGATCGATACGGTTACAGCCTCAGATATTGGGGTCACCGCGCGCCGATATTGAGTGTAGACAATAGTATCGATACCCTATATATTGTCTTAATAGAACGGATAAGTTCAGGAATATTTTTAAATAAATGTGGTGATCAGTTTGTTTCCAGTTGAATATAATAAGAAATGGAAGTGAAATATGGGCCTAACGTCTCAAATTTGTTTTTGGCCAGACAGTTAAAGTTTTGGCTTACCATTTTTAAAAAAATAAGGGCAAGGAAGCAAATTGGCGATTGCGAAGGGTGCGATCGCCCTGGGATGCTTCAGAAGGTTTCTATTGAACATGTTATAAATGATGTGCTTTTAGGCTGGGCGTACTCGGTACTAATCTCAAAGTACTCAGAGTCTTCACTGAGCGTCACCTCCTGAAAGTTTTAGGTGTTGTCTGAAAGCCTGGGGTAATGGCTGAAAAGATGGACCAATTTGCCACCGTAAAACCTTGGTGTCTAGCGTTAAGAACGCGTTAAATCTTTTAAAAATGGTTGTGTTCACATGAAGTTTGAGCGGTATTATGGCTATTATTTTAAACTGAACATGAAAACATTGAAATTTTAAAGAAAGAATTAGGGGTGTACCGTATTTCCGATCCATTCCAGGAAACCCGGAATCTAGCAATTTTTACAAATCATGCTCCGGATTCGGCACCGGCAGATTCATATACATATATATATATATATAATGGCTCCTGCAAACCCGAATCTGGTCATTTTTACACATCATTCTCCGGCTCCGGTCGGATTTCCCTTCATAAATCTGGCCAAATCTGGCTACAGGCGAATTTCAAAAATTTGAATACGGGACATCCCTAGAAAGAATGTTAATGTTAACTTTTCATTTCACATTTCTGTCCCACACAAGATTATTTTATGTTTTGGGAGGAATTTTTACACATTTTATTTTCAGTACTTAAAAAAATTATGTCCTATATAATAAAAGGCAATATTCTGTCCTGGCATCCATAGCGATTGCTCCCTCAAACTCTTACAGACTCCCACAGCCAATCAGAAACAATAAATCTCATTAACATATTGAACACTTTTACGCGGACGTTCAAAACGAGTTATTTTTGGTTCAGCATTTTTTCCAAGACGTTATTTTCAGCAGTACGCGTCAGGATTTAAAGTCAAAAACTTTTTTTACTGGTTATTTATTATAATTACAATGAACAGTATTTTTGTCGAGATACACATGTATGACCTGTCGAGACTGCGGTTGGAGAGGAGGTACAACATACCACCGAAACGACGGCGGAACGTCCTTTGGATGAGCTTTGTTGCTCGTCATTGATAAAATGCATTGAAAATTGACCATTCAACATACTGTTGCGCAAATAACTAATCTCTTTGTGACAAATCACAGCTCAGACTACTTAAAAATTTGGAAGCATTCAACTCGGCGATTGAATTGAACAAAACACAAACACTAAATTTTTTAAACGGGACCAAACTCCGCAAGAATTGAATCGTCCGTCGTAAAGTGTTACCATTCTGATAAAATAATCACTCGCAGACAGCGGTCCAGACGCCAACCATTACATATTGACAGAAGCCCGCCAGGTTTTCTACAGTTCGCCGCTCGCCATCATAATCTCTAAAACACAATTGACGATGTAAGGGGTAGACAACCCCATTTGATGATGTGCTCTGATTCCCTGGCTATATCACTGTCCGTAACGCCTTAACGATTCATCCGTAACAGTAGAGCGCTTTAATAGGCAACCGTATTTAAAGCTTTTGTCTGACTGCAATGGTTCGCTCACACATGAAGTCGTGTTGCTATCCTACAATCTCGTGTGTGTGTCCCAGCTGCTCCATTAAGATATCAACATCAAATATAACCCCGTACAGACCGATGATACCACAGGCAGGAGATATAAGAGGCGTGAACTTTGACATTTGTAACTAACTGCATGTGATCGTAGGGACGTGAAGTGTTGTAACGGCTGAGTGTTTTGTCGGTTGCTGATGTGCGCTGCATGGCAAAAGTTGCCAACAGTCAAGATTAAGAGTACGGTATTTGTATCCAAGGTTACGACCAAGGTTATCGTGTTTCAAGGTTGTTTCGCCGATCTATGTTATAGCGGAAAGTGATGAGGTTTCATTGTTATTTAAATTTATTGTCTTTATGGTTCAAGCAATATATGTATTTTCTTTTAAGTTCAGTTCTATAGTTATTGAAGGTTTGTATATCTCAGTGTTATTGTCATTTATATTTCATTGCTATTGACATTGAAGGTCTTTATGTTGCAATGCATTGTGTCGGTTTTTTTAAAGTGTTTTGACCGCACAAAGGTGTAAGGGCCAGTGAAGCATTTTATAGCGCACAAGTTTCCAGTTAAAAAGGGAGGGGGGAGGGGGCGATTACCCGCAGAAAGAATAGGCTGAATGATTTTAATGTGCGTCTTGGTGGAGTTACCAGACTTTGGTCGTGGCTTGCTTAAAAAAACTGTTCACATGAGTTGCCGAGCTGAAGCGCTATGAACCCTATTTGAAAAACATAGCACGAAGCCCAAATTTAAGACACAAAACAAACACATATATTAACAAATGATGTCTTCCGTAGTTATGTATCCGTGTGAGAAAAAGTTCTAAGAAGACGTATAATCGGTACATGTTATACCGATTTTCGTATCCTCTTTGAGAAAATGATGTAATTCAATTTGTGCTGTCTTTTCATTTTTTCCAAACTTACTTTTTATAATACCAATAAAATTAAAGAATTTTACTATGCTAATAGTATAAAATGTGTCACTTGTTTTCCAGTTTCCATATTTGTTTGGCTCAATGATTTAGAGATAAGAAGAGCAAGATTGCCATCTTCTAGCTGTCCAGAAAGACCCAACGTTGAGCCTACTAGGCTTAGTGGATTTTTTTTTTTAATGACCACAAGGTATCGAAAATCCAGTCTTGTGAAACGATTTCCTTGCATATATGTAACACTTGGAAAATTTGTTTACCGAGACCATTCATTTTGGTGATAATATTTATATTATAGATTATAGTACGTACATATAGATTGTTTTTTTTTTATTTGGATGAAAAACTATTTTGACCTTAAAAAGTTATAAAAGCCTTGATTTTGAAATATATTTGTTGAAACATTGGGTATAGTTCCTTGAAACTCACAGAAGGGATAGCTATATAGTGAAGTTTTACACCGGAAAAAGTAGACACACACTCTGAAATTTAAATATTTTTTGTCTGCATCCTTGGAAGAGCTGTCTTTCTTTGGTTCCTTTTTTTCCACGGTTATTTGGGATTTCTTCCACTTTAACCCTGACGCTGCCACTTCCGCTTCCAAGAGCCACACCTCCTGGCGGTCAACAGTAGGTCAAGTCTGTGATTCGTGTGTTAGCCCCGTAATGTCCGCCATTATTGTGACGCGTCTCTCCGTTATGTTTCCGTGTCTATCATTATCTGGCCATTTCCATTGTCATGGACGCGTGAGAAGTTATCCATTTTTATTATTTTTATTTTTGGTCTGTCTAAATTGGTGTATGCTGTATCTTGTATGCGTGTATGATGACAACATGGTTTCGCGCAACTTTATTGTTATATGAATACATGTCCTATTTGCAATAGTTCTTACCATAGTTGGTCACATCATATTATTGTTATATACAAGGGTGTAACTGGTGTAGCTGGAAGGAGGGGGTGGTTGACACCATGACTTTACCACACCGGTTGACATAAACAAGATACAATCGTTGTAATTCACCGAAAAATATTTTAAAAGATTATCATGAAAGTCCTCTTAAAACGTGATGCCTACTTTTATCGACCAGAAATATCATTGAAGGACGCGTATATTTAATATTTATCATATTACCACTCTTTTTAGTGATAATCAATTATGGTAAACAATCAATAAAATAACAATTACATTATCCCCTTATATCGCTAGTCACATATTTTTTTTTTTATTTTTTTTTTTTTAATAACGCGAAGTACATAGCAGGAATCTCTCTGAATAATTGCAGTGTGCGCGGGGAAAAATAAATAAGATATGTTTACATATAGTAGAAAAAAAGGGACAATCAAATTAACTTTTCGGCGATGCTTTCCTCAGAATACACAGCAAGAAATAACAAAAAAAAATGTATATATTTTAAAATGAAAATTGTGGTTGTGGGTGGAAAGGGTACTCCGGGGAGGTGGTCACGTTTCTCAGTAAGGAATCCCCCCCCTAACGTCATCCCGCTACCTCTGTGACATCATTTGTAAGATATAAATCCTCAAAGCCGGACATTTTACACAAACCGTAAAACTTTTGCGCCCCCAGCAAATCGCCCTGCTCATCTCGAGTCATTTTGAGTCACTTCAGCTGATGGATAACTAAACGCTGATAGGTTTGTGTGTGTGTGTCATCTGTCTGTCAGTCAGTCCGCCCGTCTGTCTGTCTGCCAGTCTGGTTTCCGTCAACATTTTAATTTCTACGGTCGTCAACTATTTGCAATTTCTTCGGTTCGATATGTTGCACTAAAAGTAAGCTTATACCCCACGAGATTCCACCGGGTTCGGACCAGCGAGTCAATGAATAATGAATGTTCATCAAATGTCACCGACGCAAATATCTCGTGATGAGTTGCTGGCCACACAAACGAAGTCCCGTCGTCACGGTCGAGAAGCGGCACGTGTATTCAACGATGCGATGGTGCGCGATCGGTACTTTCAAGGGGAAAAAATGGTGTACTTCAGGGCGAGTTTACAAGAGCTCAAAACAGATTGCTGAACTTAAACTTAAAATTTAAAATCTAGGTCAACGTGTTTTCACCGAGTCATTGTGAAAATCAAAATTGTATTGTACTGTGGCTAGAGTAAATAATACTAAATATGAGCATTACTTTGCAACATATACTAGAAATATCCCGCCACAGGGCCCAAACAATAGCCGCGGCGATAGATGAACGGCATTCCACTAGATGGACGTGGTTAAACCAGCATTAACATTACAATTACCCCTATCTAGGGCTAGCCCCCATACTTCTTACTAAGTACGCCGCCTGCCACACACTTTTTACACGTCCTCAACTGCATTTTTAAACGTTTTTAATCAGCTTGCATTAGTTACTGGTTTACGGTGGACTTTTGCATATTAATGATGATCAATGTCCGAAGGACCTGAAATTGCGCAGATTCCACATTACAAACTTGTATGACCAAAAGTGGCCAAAACACCAAAGATCTACACGAACCATTGAGTGAGCGTCAACTCGCTTCTTTTACTTTGCTAGTTTCTAATGTTAAAAATACTACACATTTTTTTAAATTCTTGCTAGTAATAAGAGCTCTAAATTCTGGGGATTGTATTATTACCCTTCGATTTTATGTGCTGCTTGTAGTTGAGGTCAAACCGGACCACAAATAAACTGTTATTGAATTCTCAGTATTAAGGGGTCTTAAGGTGGCGCATTCTGTTAGATCCAACTCAAAAAGCCAAACACCCTATTGCCATAACGTCACATACCTAATTCATCGTGTATGGGTGCTCTCCTGTGTCATATGTGGAGAGACGCCACTGCAATAATGAAAATGACATCACGTTCAGCATCACTTGTGTTTAGCGAGTTGTTTTCTTGCTACTTCTTTAAAAGCATTTCTGATGGTGTGATGTTTCTCTTCAGTTATCTTTACGCCTGTCAGTGTTACTGAGTTGTGTCACTTTAACTTATTATGGCCTATCATTGGTTGCGAGTTATTTTTCTTCTTCGTTTTCAATGCATAAAGGAATTTATTAAACGTTGTATTGGTGGCCCCGGAAAAAAAGGCGTTATGTTTCATCGTTAAATCTTTATTTACCCTTGGGTGTTAGTCTGTGCTAATTCAACACTACTGTTTCCATGAACGTCCCTCAAAACATCAGTATTCTTGATACAGTTCCAACAAACTCAGCAATAAATCTCAAAGAATATCTTAATCATTTATGTTTTGTTTTTTTTTAGATTTTCCCCTCAACGATCAATAGTCGCGGCTGGAGAGAGATTATGACATTTAAAATGACGTCACGCCAACATCTCCGAAGACCCATCCGAGTAAAATCAATTTATTTCTTAAAGGGTTTGTTGAAAATGTCAATGAGATCACTTTGACCAAACAGGCTCGGATTTAACATTATCTACGTGACACGTGATCGGCAAACATACCGGGTTACGCTTACGTATTAATCGATAACGCCAAAAAAAAACAGCGTTGTGTCATCAGCAATGCTCCATTACTTTGTCCTCGCTCTTGGCCCCATCTGGCCGTAGTGCATTGGGTTCTGAAGGATTAATTTTCCCCAGCAGTTTAGAGAGCGTTATAATAGCTTATTTTTACTAGTTGGTGTGAAGTCTGTTCTATGTGTATATCCACAAAGGTGATTTCTTTATGCTTGGATTTAGCTGTTACATTGGGTCAGAGTGTGTGTTTGGAGGACGGGTAGAGGGGAGGGACAATAGTTTTGTTTAGCTTTTCAAGTTCTAGTTTGTGATCAATTATTGATAGGTGTGTCGTAGGACATGATAAATCAATGATAGTTGTTACAGAACATGATAAATCAATGATAGTTGTTACAGAACATGATAAATCAATGACAGTTGTTACAGAACATGATAAATCAATGATAGTTGTTACATAACATGATAAACCAATGATAGTTGTTACAGAACATGATACATCAACTATGTTTGTTACAGAACATGATACATCAATGATAATTGTACAGAACATGATACATCAATGATAGTTGTTACAGAACATGATATATTTGTTTTATATTATGACACATAAAGGACAGACGTGCCGCTCAATGGTGTGGTAAAAGTGACTGCTGTTACAGTTTAAAACTTGAACTAACAAAAACACTATCTTCATCGTGTAAGGAAATATACAACAAAATATGTTTAATTGATTTATTTTTTAAATGGTGGGTGTTTATATTTCAGGTGAATGCTTTTGTTAACAGTCAAAAGGTTAATTCTTCGTTTGGGTAGATCAGAAAAGAGCTTTGGGAACTGGATCAAATTAACGCTGTATTCTTTACCTCTTAATTTTGAGTTAGATGCTACATGTGTGAAATTGTGGATTTTTGTGGGGGAAAAAAGTTTCTGTCTTATTGACCGTTAAGCCGAACTCCTTTATGAAAGGCTGCATTAATACTGTATATATATATATATATATATANATACTAGCAGACCCGGTCGTGCGTTGCAACGATATCAGTAAAAATGACAATTTAAGAATCCAATGAGTGATATGTTTTAAAAACAATTATGCCAGAAACCTACACGGAAGTGTGAAAAAAAGTCAAAGTTTCATAGCAAATGGTTAAATAAAATAATAATTTAAAAGCTTAAAAAAAGAAAAAAAAACGACATTAAAGGGCTAGGCTCTAAAATAAGTGATAATTTGTACTCAGGCTATGTTTCTCAATATAGTGTAAAATTGCTTGGGTAATTAAATAATTAACGCGCATTACAAAAACATTTCTGTACGCCTGCCCCGAGGGAATGGACATTAAGAGTTCAGTTCCTTATAGAAATTATTTATAGACTCTTTTGTTTAGTCTTTATGTACTAAAATTGGGAAAGATCCGTTATTTTCTTAGTAACTTAAGCTAACACTAATTTTTGTAAAGGTAATATATTGGAAAAAACGACATTTAGGGGCCCCTGTGCCCATTCTGCGCAAGATGTCAATTTCAAAAAGCTGTCGTTTTAATTCAGTTTCATCACTCATATATATTCCTCTAGATTGTTAAAAATTGAATGGGGAAAATATCTTAAGCATATACCAAAAACAGACATTCGGGGCCCCCAGCCCAAAAGTAAATTACATTAGAAGTTTAGTGCCCTATAGAATTTTAATATGGGATACCAAGATTTTGTTATCAAATTTTGGTTAAGATCAATTCTTTTACACAAAACCTAACGCATAAACTTAATTAAAGAAAAAAAAAAGACATGATGGGGCTCATTCAAAGCCAGATGTAAAGTTGAAAACGCATGTTCATTTCAAATTGCATGATAATGGATATATTTGTCGTTAATTAAAAATTGAATGGACAAAATCTCTTAAACATTAACCACCACCCCTAAAAAAAGTCAAATTGGCACCCCCAGCCCCGAAGAAATGGTCATTAAAAATTCAGGACCTTATAGTATTTTAATATTGGCTATCAAGTTTTTTAAAACAAAATTTGGTTAAGATGCATCAATTTACCAAGTAGCTAGCGCTCAGACTAATTTTCTATTGCTCATATAAACAAAAAATGACATTATGGGCCACCGGCGCCCCATGTGTGTTTAATTGACGAAGAAAGTTACCTGTTAACTTCCTGGGAGTGTACGCAATAGTCTGCAAAAGTTTCATTACGATCGAATACATGGTTTAGTCAGCTATAAATGACATGCACACACACATTCATATATACATATATATAGATATATGGTAAAAGCACATTTAGGGGCCCTCAGCCACATTCTGTGCAAGATGTTAAGTCCAAAAATCTTTTCATTTTAATTCAGTTTCACATCTATACTAATAAAAGGGAAAGCCCTCACTGACTGACTGACTCACTCACTCATTCATCACTAATTCTCCAACTTCCCGTGTAGGTAGAAGCATGAAACTTTGGGAAGTTGTTGGTTACCCTCTCACGACGAAAATTGGCGAAAAAGAATTTTAAAATATTTGCTCATGTGGGGCTGGGGGCCCTAAAACATTTTTTTCCTTATATGGGCTATATGAAAATCGAAAATCACCAATTTTCCTATTTCCCGTGTAGTTAGAAGCATGAAATTTTGGAAATCTTTTGAGTACATGCTCTTGACGATAATTAAATGGACAAAAAGGTAAATTTCCCACTCATGGGGGATGGGGCCCAAAAACGTTTTTTTTCCTGATATAAGCTATATAAAAAATGAAAATCACTAATTCTCATATTTTCCGTGTAGGTAGGACCATGAAACTTAGGAATTTTTTTAGTACACGCTCCCGACAAAAACTGGCCAAAAAAACGTTAAAATTCCCTCACATTGGGGACCGGGGGCCCAAATATAGTTTTTCTTATATTAAAAATCGCCTAATCACTAATTCTCCAACTTCCCGTGTAGGTAGGAGCATGAAATTTTGAGAAGTTGTTGGGTACCCACTCATGACGAAAATTGGAGAAAAAAGAATTTTATAAATCTCGCTTATGTGGGGCCGGGGGCCCAAAAACATTTTTTTCCTTATATGGGCTCTATAAAAAAAATAAAATCAACAATTTTCCCATTCCCCGTGTATGAAGAAGCATGAAAATTTGGAAATTTGTTGAGTACGTGCTCTCGACGATACTTTTTTTTAAAATCGTTAAATTTCCCACTCATGGGGGTCGGGGTCACCCTAAACGTTTTTTTCCTAATATGGGCTATTTAAAAATTGAAAATCACTAATTCTCCTATTTCCCTTATAGGTAGAAGCATGAAACTTTGGAAATTGTTTGAGTACACGCTCCCAAATAAAATTGGAAAAAAAATGATTTAACTCCCTCTCAAGGGGGGCCGGGGACCCAAATATAGTTTTTCTTATAATATAAACCGACTCATCACTAATTTTCCTATTTTCCGTGTAGGTAAGAGCATGAAATTTTGGGAAGTTGTTGGGTTTGGGTACCCTCTCACGACGAAAATTGGCAAAAAATAATTTTAAAAATCTCGCTCCTGTGGGGCCCGGGGCCAAAAATATTTTTTTCCTTATATTGGCTCTTTAAAAATTGAAAATCACCAATTTTTCTATTTCCCGTGTAGGTAGGAGCATGAAACTTTGGCAATGTTTTGAGTACACGCTCCCAGAAAAAAATTGGCAAAAAGAATGTTAAAACTCCCTCTCATTAGGGGCCTTGGGCCAAAATATAGTTGTTCTAATATTAAAACCGACTCATCACTAATTCTCCAATTTTCTGTGTAGGTAGGAGCATGAAATTTTAAGAAGTTGTTAGTACCCTCTCACGACGAAAGTTTGTGTAAAAGAATTTTGAAATACACACTCATGGGGGCCGGGCCCCAAGACCGTTT
>MUZC01000964.1:46325-58790 GCA_002072015.1 Radix auricularia | reverse complement strand
GAGGTGGCGCTTCTTGGGAATGTCAACTAGCATACTGAGGGTGTGAGCTAGCATTCTGAAGAGGTAAGCTAGCATTCTGGGATGTGAGCTACCATTCTGGGATGTGAGCTACCATTCTGGGATGTGAGCTACCATTCTGGGAATGTGAGCTACCATTCTGTGGATGTGAGCTACCATTCTGGGATGTGAGCTACCATTCTGGGAATGTGAGCTACCATTCTGGGATGTGAGCTACAATTCTGGGGATGTGAGCTACAATTCTGTGGATGTGAGCTACAATTCTGGGGATGTGAGCTACAATTCTGGGGATGTGAGCTACAATTCTGGGGATGTGAGCTACAATTCTGTGGATGTGAGCTACAATTCTGTGGATGTGAGCTACCATTCTGTGGATGTGAGCTAGCATTCTGTGGATGTGAGCTACAATTCTGGGGAAGTGAGCTACAATTCTGGGGATGTGAGATACAATTCTGTGGATGTGAGCTACAATTCTGGGGATGTGAGCTACCATTCTGGGGATATGAGCTACCATTCTGTGGATGTGAGCTACCATTCTGTGAATGTGAGCTATCATTCTGGGATGTGAGCTACCATTCTGTGGATGTGAGCTACCATTCTGTGAATGTGAGCTACCATTCTGTGGATGTGAGCTACCATTCTGTGGATGTGAGCTACCATTCTGTGGATGTGAGCTACCATTCTGTGGATGTGAGCTACAATTCTGTGGATGTGAGCTACAATTCTGTGGATGTGAGCTACCATTCTGTGGATGTGAGCTAGCATTCTGTGGATGTGAGCTACAATTCTGGGGATGTGAGCTACAATTCTGGGGATGTGAGCTACAATTCTGTGGATGTGAGCTAGAATTCTGGGGATGTGAGCTACCATTCTGGGGATGTGAGCTACCATTCTGTGGATGTGAGCTACCATTCTGTGGATGTGAGCTACCATTCTGGGATGTGAGCTACCATTCTGTGGATGTGAGCTACCATTCTGTGGATGTGAGCTACCATTCTGTGGATGTGAGCTACCATTCTGGGAATGTGAGCTACCATTCTGGGATGTGAGCTACTATTCTGTGGATTTGAGCTACTATTCTGTGGATGTGAGCTGCCATTCTGTGGATGTGAGCAACCATTCTGTGGATGTGAGCTGCCATTCTGTGGATGTGAGCTGCCATTCTGGGATGTGAGCTACCATTCTGTGGATGTGAGCTACCATTCTGTGGATGTGAGCTACCATTCTGTGGATGTGAGCTAGCATTCTGTGGATGTGAGCTAGCATTCTGTGGATGTGAGCTACCATTCTGGAAATGTGATCTACTATTCTGGGGATGTGAGCTTCTATTATGGGAATGTGAGCTAGCATTCTGTGGATGTGAGCTACCATTCTGGGGATGTGAGCTACTATTCTGGGGATGTGAGCTACCATTCAAGGAGCTACTATTCTGGGGGTGCGAGCTACCATTCTGGGGATGTGAGCTACAATTCTGTGGATGGGAGCTACTATTGTAGGGATATGAGCTACCATTCAGGGGATGTGAGCTACTATTTTGGGGGTGTGGGATACCATTCTGGGGATGTGAGATGGCATGTGGCATACCTGAGATGTGAAGTGGCATTTCTTAAGGTACGAGGAGATGGCGTTTTAGATAATGCAGGAATGTATTTCAGTTTTAGTAAGGCAGGGATATAATATACAGTGTATTGTTTTATGAATTCCTATGGGAAATAAAATAAAAGGATATTTAAATTTCTGTTACTTTGTTAATTCATATTTAAGATGTCCCCCCCCCCCCCCCCCATAATTTAGTGTCTAATTTTGTTTGCTTAAGCGGGATCTCCATGCGGCAAACATGTTTCGAGGAGCCTTGCGTTTGATATGAATTTATTCGTGTGTTGCTTGCTCGTAACCAGATCACGATGTCAGAGCCCCATCGACCCACTGATTGACCGGTTACCTCCCTTGAATCACCAGGGCTTATTTACAGTGTGCAGCGCAATCTACCCGGTCGTCAGGGGCCGCAAATCAAGTTTGCGTTTCCTGCCATATTTCTCATTACTCTCCAACGCAGCCTGCTTGTCCTGTCTCCGAAAATGTGATTACCTGTTAATGGGATCCAGGAGAATTGTGTTTGTGTAGTGGAAAGGGTCATAGGGCTTTATACGGGGTTAATAACTTGATGCAAAATGTGTTATGGTCAATGGGTCTCTGCTGACTGGAGGGAGATTGGATAAGTGGAGATGTGAGTATAGAGTGTACTAATAGAAGGGATGGGATTGGAATCACCGTGAAGTTGTTAATGGGTGGACGAAAAAGCAGATCGTATGTTGTGGAAGCAGCAAAGGACTTTTGGGGTTCATTGTGAGGGAGCAAGGAGTTGATTAGTTGAAAGGCAAGAAGTCGATAGGTTAAGGAGCTATAGGTGGATAGGTTAAGGAGCAAAACGTTTATTGGTTGAGGAGCGAGAAAAGTTGATTGGTTAAAGAGTAAGGAGTTGATTATTTGAGGAGCAAGAAGTTGATATGTTGAGGGTTAACGAGTTGATTGTTTGAGGAGCGAGAAGTTGATTGGTTGAGGAGCACGAAGTTGATTAGTTGAGGTGCAAGAGCAAAGGACTTTTGGGGTTCCTTGTGGAGGAGCAAGGAGTTGATTAGGTAAAGGGCAAGAATTCGAAAGGTTAAAGAGCTATAGGTGGATAGGTTAAGGAGCAAAACGGTGATTGGTTTAGGAGCGAGAAGTTGATAGGTTGAGGAGCAAGGAGTTGATTGGCTTAAGGAGCAAGAAGTTGATTGGTTGAGGAGCATGGAATTGATTAGCTGGGGAACATAAGCTGACTGGTTGAAAAGCAAGGGAAGATTTAGTTATAGCAAATACTGTGTTGTAAACTGTCACGGAATATGATTAACAATGCAATACGATATTGAGAATTTATTTAATACAAGTTAATTTACACGTTTAGAAGATATTTATTTTGTCTTCACCATCGGTTGCAATTTTAAAGAAGGCCTATTTATTACTTGGCTCCGTTGGTTTCACGTCCACATCCCCATCTTTTACCTGCCATAATAAGTGGTTACCGTTCCCCCGCATCCCTTATCGCCCCTAGAGATCATCCATAACTCTTTATTCGCTCAATGGGCCTGACATTTCTATGCTATTGATCAGTAATCATCAAGTAAATCATTCCTGATATTATTTCTTGATTAAACCCATTGATGACGCCCCTCCACGCTTCAGCTCTTCAATAACACTACGGTTAAGCTCGTTTCTTTTAAAGATAAAAAAATCTGACGCGGATAAGGGGTTGAAACGAAACAAAGATAATTTATTTTGTCAGCGGCTCGATTAATAGCTGAAGATTATTTTCTTATGAAATATTTTAAAAGAAGAAAAATTAGTTAGAAAACTCATTTTCCCTAGAAGAAGGCCAAACACCCACGCACGAACGCGCACACATCACACAGGTAAAGTGACAAAGCAGAAGAAATTTAAATATAAAGTGTTTAATTCACCTACTTGAATCTTTATATTTAATTTATAGCTTAAAGGTAACAAAATCTCCAAGCAACTGAAATTAAGTTTAAAAACATTTTGGAAATATAAAATCATCAATATTCGTTGTCCTTCGTCCATATATTTATTGCGAAATATTTTGGTCAATTTTTTTTAGCATTGATTTCTTTGAAGAAGAAGTAAACCAGTCGGTTCTCTATTTAGAAGTGACTAGCAAACATCGCAATACTTTACTAGATAAAAGAAAAGTCGACACCACACAATCACAAACTTAACTACAAAAATTAGTGGCGTAGCTATGAATTTATAGGGATTTAGGGGGCCCTGGTTTGCTTGGCCTCTTTGGGCGCGCTGCATACATGGCGGGGCGTGAAATTCAATGCTTAAAAAATTTGGAACTCCTTTGGTGGCCCCCTCAGTGGAGGCCGGGGGGGGACTTTCAAAAAATTGACTCCCTCCATTACTACGCCACATTTTTCTGTTATGTTGCAGTAGAAAGTTACATAACTTCTAATCATTCAACTGTTTATGGGCACAAGTTGTTACCTTCAGCCTCACTTCTCACATCACACATTTTGTTTATAGGACGCTTGGTGTTACTTCTGTCTCACTTCTCACATCACACATTTTGTTTATAGGGCGCTTGGTGTTACTTTCTGTCTCACTTCTCACATCACACACTTTGTTTATAGGGCGCTTGGTGTTACTTTCTGTCTCACTTCTCACATCACACATTTTGTTTATAGGGCGCTTGGTGTTAGTTTCTGTCTCACTTCTCACATCACACATTTTGTTTATAGGGCGCTTGTTGTTACTTTCTGTCTCACTTCTCACATCACACATTTTGTTTATAGGGCGCTTGTTGTTACTTCTGTCTCACTTCTCACATCACACATTTTGTTTATAGGGCGCTTGGTGTTACTTTCTGTCTAACTTCTCACTTCACACATTTTCTTTATAGGGCGCTTGTTGTTACTTTCTGTCTCACTTCTCACATCACACATTTAGTTTATAGGGCGCTTGGTGTTACTTTCTGTCTCACTTCTCACATCACACATTTAGTTTATAGGGCGCTTGTTGTTACTTTCTGTCTCACTTCTCACATCACACATTTAGTTTATAGGGCGCTTGTTGTTACTTCTGTCTCACTTCTCACATCACACATTTAGTTTATAGGGCGCTTGTTGTTACTTGTCTCACTTCTCACATCACACATTTTGTTTATAGGAAGCTTGTTGTTACTTTCTGTCTCACTTCTCACATCACACATTTAGTTTATAGGGCGCTTGTTGTTACTTTCTGTCTCACTTCTCACATCACACACTTTGTTTATAGGGCGCTTGTTGTTACTTCTGTCTCACTTCTCACATCACACATTTTGTTTATAGGGCGCTTGTTGTTACTTCTGTCTAACTTCTCACATCACACATTTAGTTTATATGGGACCATCGTATATCTAAGATCCTACGAAGGCATTCGTTATCAAAAGCGGTGAATGGTTGATCTAGTTACTTTGTTAATTGCAGCTTATACAGCTAAGAATTTATTAGACTGATATCACGCACTGTTGTAGATCTTTACTTTAGTTCTCCTGCTGAGTATCGTAGAGGTCCATATGTTTGATAATTTGTGAAAAGCGTTAGATTTCATGGCTATAAATGTTTTTAACTATGTTTTTTGAGTCTTTTGGGGATGATATTTTACATCCTAGATTTGTGAAGCTCGAAATGCTTTGACAGTGTTTTCATTTATATAAATGAGTAAGTGTGGAAACTGAAGCTAAAGGTATAGTTTCTGTTCTAATTCAATAACTTTGAAACAAAATTTATGTCATAATTCCATTAAATAAAACTTAACAAAAAATGAGTGGTGAAAAGATGACACACTTGCCTAATCCTAAAAACTTCATAACGATACACCAAATTAAAACAGAATAACATGGTCCTCGAGATGGAACAAAGTCAGAAATTGCATCTCTCTAGACCGATAGGAAATTCTAGGGCTTGTGTTAATAGAAATATTTTTAAATTTACCTTAGACATTATTCACGCTCTAAGAATTAAGTCTAAAATGTTTGTTATTCTGTTGTTTTTTTTCTGAAAAACCATCTTATATTTAAATACACAAAAGTCGAAATATTAAGTTGAGAGAAATGATGTGGTGTTTAAAGTATTTAAAACTCGTGGAAAGAAAGGGGTCGGGAGCTAACCCTATATCACTATTTCCGCTTTATATTTTTGTATTGGGTAGTTGCTTTTCATCAAACAATGAAGTCTTTCGTAGATAAGGATGAGTCACAAAATAAGAAATACATAGCTCAAATAAAGCTTCGACGCCGCGACAAAAGAAATACATATTGTGAGCCGCTCAGATCGCTTTGTATTCGTTGAATAGGTGGGACTTTGTGAGGGCCAGTTAATAACTATAGTGGAGTGTGGCCATAAAGTGATCATTAGGATGGCCTTTATACAGGAGCACGCCGATTCTGGTCCACCGCAAGAAATACTTGGACCACAAACACCATATTGTACGTGTGGCCCCCTCTCCCTTTTCACACGAATCAGCTTTAAAAAATGACGTGTGAAGGTGTCCCCTTAAGTTCGAAGCCGTACCAGAATCCAATTGACCCTGCCCCGTGTCGAGCGTGTACCAATGTTGTTGATCTTGCTCTAAATTGCATTGAATTTCCCCCCAGCGTATTGCTTTTATCTTTCTTTCCTGGACATGTTTCCCATGTTTCTAAGCGTTCATGTATATATTCGTTCAAGTGTTGGCGATTTCAATGAGCTTGCGGACCCCTCCCCCAAAAATTGCCAAATTTAACCTATTTATCAACTTTTTGTAAGTCCAATGAAACATAAGCTTCCTTAAAGTAGGCCATGAGTGGGCGGCCATAGCCTTGGTTTGTCCCAGGTTACATCACCCCTAACTACACAGTGCCTAGCAATACCATCACTAGCTACAGCACCCCTAAGCTACTCCCCCTAGCTAGACCCCTCCTAGTCACACCACCCCTAGCTACACCCCACCTAGCCACACCACCCCTAGTTACTCCCCCCTTGCTACACCTCCCCTAGCCACACCACCTTTAGATATTGCCCCCTAGCTACACCTCTCCTATCCACACCACCCCTAGTTACTCCCCCTAGCTACACCCCTCGTAGCCACACCACCACTAGCTACTGCCCCCTAGCTACACCCTATTAGTCACACCACCCTTAGCTACACCCCTCCTAGCCACACCACTACTAGTTACTCCCCCCTAGCTACACCCATCCTAGTCACTCCACCCCTAGCTACTACCCCTAGCTACACCCCTCCTAGTCACTCCACCCCTAGATACTGCCCCCTAGCTACACCCCTCCTAGTCACTCCACCCCTAGCTACTCCACACCTAGCCACACCACCCCTAGCTACACCCCACTAACCACACCACCCCTATTTACTCCCCCCTAGCTACACCCAACCTAGCTATACCACCTCTAGATAATGCCCCCCCCCTGGCTACACCACTCTTCATCATCCCCTCTACACAATCTAACGCTAAAAGAAAACAGAAAAACAAAAATCCCATAAGCTTTCTGTGGATGTTTGTGTGTTGGAATATTCTGAGAATATCTCATGCTGGTGATGTGTGTGTTTGTGTATTTGTCACATGCAAAAAATGTTACAGCAAAAATAAAAAGATATTAACTCTATATTTTATTGTCAAACGATGTCATTCGATCCGCGCATCTATCCGTGCATTCTCTCATTTGTAGCTTGATCAAAATAGCGAGGCTTCCGTCAGATGGCGTGTGAATGTCATGAGTCCCTGTGCGAACGATTCATAACAAAGAAGAAAAATCTACGGAAATTCCATGCAATTAAATCTTTTATGGCGTGATAAATACTACCACGGTAACAATTGCATGATCAAACTGACCTACAGGAGATGAATCTCTTGATCAAACTGATCAAAAGGCGGTGAATATCTTGATCAAACTGACCTACATTAGGCGAATCTCTTGATCAAACTGACCTACAGGCGATGAATCTCTTGATCAAACTGACCAACAGGTGATGAATCTCTTGATCAAACTGACATACAGGCGGTGAATCTCTTGATCTAATGACCTACAGCCGATGAATCTCTTGATCAAACTGACCTACAAGCGATGAATCTCTTGATCAAACTGACCTACAGGCGGTGAATCTCTTGATCAAACTGACCTACAGGCGGTGAATCTCTTGATCTAATGACCTACAGGCGGTGAATCTCTTGATCTAATGACCTACAGGTGGTGAATCTCTTGATCTAATGACCTACAGGTGGTGAATCTTGATCTAATGACCTACAGGCGGTGAATCTCTTTATCTAATGACCTACAGGCGGTGAATCTCTTGATCTAATGACCTACAGGTGGTGAATCTCTTTAATCTAATGACCTACAGGTGGTGAATCTCTTGATCTTATGACCTACAGGCGGTGAATCTCTTTATCTAATGACCTACAGGCGGTGAATCTCTTGATCTAATGACCTACAGGTGGTGAATCTTTTGATCTAATGACCTACAGGTGGTGAATCTCTTGATCTAATGACCTACAGGTGGTGAATCTCTTGATCTAATGACCTACAGGCGGTGAATCTCTTGATCTAATGACCTACATGCGGTGAATCTCTTGATCTAATTACCTACTATTTCAGCCTACATGGGCCCTGCTTTATTATGTCTTTTTTTAATATATTTTTTTAAAAACCGTTGAAACCTTGCTGGACACCTTTAAGTGACTTATAGGAACCTATCAGAATAGACTGCTGGTTGGACTCTCGATAGGGTGTAAGGGGGTGAGGAAGGAGGAAGAAGTGAGAGCAAGCGAAGGACAGAAGCTGGCTGCTGTTCACATGCTTGGACATCCTCATTTCCTGGCTACTGGTCACATGCTTGGACATCCTCATTTCCTGGCTACTGGTCACATGCTTTGGACATCCTCATTTCCTGGCTACTGGTCACATGCTTGGACATCCTCACTTGCTGGCTACTGGTCACAGCTTGGACATCCTCATTTGATGCGTGCTGGTCACGTGCTTGGACATCCTCATTTGCTGGCTACTGGTCACATGCTTGGACATCCTCATTTGCTGGCTACTGGTCACAGCATGGACATCCTCATTTGCTGGCTACTGGTCACATGCTTGGACATCCTCATTTCCTGGCTACTGGTCACATGCTTGGACATCCTCATTTCCTGGCTACTGGTCACATGCTTTAGACATCCTCATTTCCTGGCTACTGGTCACATGCTTGGACATCCTCATTTCCTGGCTACTGGTCACATGCTTGGACATCCTCATTTCCTGGCTACTGGTCACATGCTTGGACATCCTCATTTGCTGGCTACTGGTCACATGCTTTGGACATCCTCATTTGCTGGCTACTGGTCACATGCATGGACATCCTCATTTGCTGGTACTGGTCACATGCTTGGACATCCTCATTTGCTGGCTACTGGTCACAGCTTGGACATCCTCATTTGATGAGTGCTGGTCACATGCTTGGACATCCTCATTTGCTGGCTACTGGTCACAGCTTGGACATCCTCATTTCCTGGCTACTGGTCACAGCTTGGACATCCTTATTTGCTGGCTGCTGTTCATATGCTTAGGACATCCTCATTTGCTGGCTGTTGGTCACATGCTTTGGACATCCTTATTTGCTGGCTGCTCTTCATATACTTAGGACATCCTCATTTGCTGGCTGTTGGTCACATGCTTTGGACATCCTCATTTATTTAGATGTCATTTCACGATTTCCCAAGCAATTATAAATTCAAAGCGTGCATAATTTTTTGAAAAGTTAATTATGGATTTATTTTCTGTAGCAGATTTCCCAAAATTTTTTAAACTTAAAAAAACAATTCAAAAAAAAAATTCACTTTAAAATAATCTAAGTTAAATAACAGTGGTCAGTCGTTTGTGATTTGCGTGCAAAGCAAATCAGTGAAAAACCGATTCGTTTTAATGCTTCAAAGAATTGCATTAATTCTAAAATATTTGCAGATTGAATCAAAAAGGCTTTGAGAAATGTCTTTTTTTTTTAAATTAACGTTTCATTCCCAAAGCCAACATCGCTTCCAGTTGTTTTTTTCATAAATTAAAACGGAACATATCAAATGGCATATTTTAAAACTTTTACCAGAGCCACAAGAATTATTGTGCAGTTGTAGAGAGAAAACCAGAATGACATTTAACAATAACGTGGCCTAAAAAGAAAAGCGAGGAGAAAAGACATGTGTAGAAAAAAGTCGATAAATAGAAAGTGTGGATAGGATGGTGTGACAAAAGTCGAGGGATAGAAAGTGTTGATAGAATGTTGTTGAAAAGTCCAGGAATGGAAACTGTGATAAAGATAGTGTGGCAAAGTCGAGGCATCGTTTGGAAAGCTGGTTAACGGAGTGAGAGAGATAGAGAAGAAAGGAAAGAAAGAAATGAATGAATAATTCCATTTTTTATTACCTTCAAAACTGAGTCCCATGGACATTGGCCAAGCCTAAATTGATATTAAGGGGGAAACGAGTCCTTCACACGCTTGGTGAGATCTGCACCTAATTGAAGGATGTGTGGAAATACAACGGTTCGGCTCTTCCGTTAGAGGAGGTACACGTGAAAATTTGATGTAGTGAGCTTAATTAAGATTTTATTCCCCATTCGATTTTATACGATCGTTAAAAATATTGATCAATATATCCATCATGATTCCTTTAAAAAATACAAGTGCTTTGAACTTTACATCTTTTTCATTAATTTACCAAATTTGCTGTGCGGTAAATAGAAACAGCTATCAAACCGACGCCGCGCAGCAGCACAGCTTAATTAAATTGATTGCAATTTGAATTTTGAACTGTAGATCTTGCCCAGTTATTACCTTTTAAATATTATTTTATTCGCCCGATTGCATTGATAATTTGTATAGTTGTTTATAACCATGGCTCAATATTTTAAATAATAAGAAATAATAACCCCATTTTCAGTCCATGTCTGACTTTAGGGCAAGTGAAGTAGCGTTCACAAGTTTATTTAGCCACCCCTAACGAGCAGGAGATTGTCAGGCTGGCACAATGCCACGGGGGTCTTGCCAGTACCGAGGCTCGAACTCATGACTCCGGTACTTGCAACGGTTCGGAAGTCCAGCGCGCTACCACTTTGACCCGCCATATATATTAAACTACCAATGATTGAGGGCCGTCGTCTCTCAATGTCCTTTATTCTTATACTAGCAGACCCGTGTCGTAGCATACGCCGCTAATGATTAAGTGACGGGTGAAGACTTCCTGAAAAACACAGTTGTCCAAATTGGGGTGGGGGGGGTGGGGGGCAAACGACTGTGAGTGAATGAAAAGAAAGAACTCTGGAGAGAGCAACATACAATTTTCCATGACAGAAAACAGGATTTGGAACATACAGACATATCTTTTTGAACGTTTGGCCCTCTTAGAAAATAAAACCATCCGGAATCAAAGAGAACAATGAAAAGGCAACATGGCTCAGGCGTCTTTAGGTGACTGAGAACACAAGAGTGTTGAGGTACACACTGCTGCGAGTACACACAGTTGCGCATGCCTAGAGAGTGAAGGAGGGTGCCTAAAGTATTCATTTTATGAAAGTAATTGTTGAGGAGAGTGTGTGACTACTTTTCTGTCACTGAGCACAATGGAGTGCACGAAGCTATTCTGCCAATGTCGATAAACAAAGCTTACAGCCGTGTTGCAAAGTTATGTTTAAAAAGAAAGTGGAAAATGAACGGGCACAAACACAAATATTTTTAAAGATTAAAAAAGTAATGTCTTAGCTGGGGCTTGAACCTACAACCTTCCGCGTGTTAGGCGAATGTAATAACCAGTACACTGTGAAATGCATCCTATTCTGTTGTTCTGACAGAAAAAATGGATTTACAATTGAACGCATTGTTGGTCTCGATGACACCCCACCCTCTGCACTACCTTTTATTGCCAGTTGATTGGTAGGTGGGGTTAGACAGCTTGGTGTCCGGCATGGTTGAACCATGAGGAGAATTATTATTCTTATATAAGCTATTTAGATAATATTGTATCGATCCTATCGTCATCAAACTTTGGGAAATCGCTTAGTGCACTTCCGCAAACGTTTCTTGTATTAATTACCACTCATTGGTTTCTCCCATTTTCCTGACGGGTCAGGTAGTATGATATAAAAATCAATTGTGGTATTTTTTTTGAAATTCTTAATATTTATTTTATATCATTGATGTCATGGATGAACAATTCCAATAGAATGTGATCTGTAATAGAATTGGAAAGATAACACCAACAAATCTTGACCAGAATCATGGAAATTAACAGATTCAAACAGTTTCTTTACTTTACTGGTGTGTGTGGGGGGGGGGGTACATTCCCTTTTTTGACAAACCTGCGCTAAGTTATATTTTAACGTTACAT
Organism: Radix auricularia; assembly: GCA_002072015.1. Taxonomy (NCBI): domain Eukaryota; kingdom Metazoa; phylum Mollusca; class Gastropoda; family Lymnaeidae; genus Radix; species Radix auricularia. Next base: position 46,819 of record MUZC01000964.1, on the reverse strand, counting down.
TTGGAATTAACACATTTTTTTCACCACGTTATTGAAATGATCCCGATGTTTAACTGCTTCAAACCCGTTGAACTTTTTCTTTAAATTTAAAGTGCGTTTAGTAAATGTAATTTTTTACAATTAATATGTTAAATAATAATTAATTTATAATAATTTATATCGAACAAGTAATGATTGCGCCTTTATTATTATTTTTTTTTTTTTTTGCTTTAATCATTACAAGTCTCTTAAGTTTTTGTTTATAATTGTTATATTGTGTCTCTTTCCCACGCTTTATTAGGTCAAGTACTAAAATAAAGCCTTATCTAAATTCTATATTTATATCATATTAAATAAGTTTTTACTTGGTATCTATAATCTAATCCGTCTCAATATCTATACTAATAAAAGGGAAAGCCCTGACTGACTGACTGACTGACTGACTGATTCATCACTAATTCTCCAACTTCCCGTGTAGGTAGAATCATGAAACTTTGGGAAGTTGTTGGGTACCC
>MUZC01000964.1:15844-44760 GCA_002072015.1 Radix auricularia | reverse complement strand
ATGTTACAACTCCTTCTCATGGGGGCCAGGGCCCAAATATAGTTTTTCTTATATTAAAACCGACTCATCATCAATTCTCCAAATTTCCGTGTAGGTAGGAGCATGAAACTTTGGGAAAATTGTTAAGTACCCTCTCACAACGAAACTTGGTGTAAAAGAATTTTGAAATACACACTCATGGAGGCCGGGGCCCAACAATTTTTTTTTCTAATATGAAATATAAAAAATTGAAAATCTATAATTCTTTTATTTTCCGTGTAGGTAGACAAAGAAAAAAAAATTATATAAATTTTAAAAATTTTCACTCATAGGTTGCCGGGGGCCCAAAACCTTTCCCTCCCCCTAAAATGGGCGATATGAAACTGAATCAACGCAAATTATCCAAGTTTTCGTGTAGGTAGTAGCTTGAAACGTTGGGAAGTTGTTGAGTACCCCCCTCCCATTCCTTCCCGCGGTGGTAAGATTATATCACCTCTCACTAGGGTGACGATTGTCGAAATACAGGTTTTTTCCAAATATGAGGTTTATAAAAAAAGACGCGTCTTTAAGTCTCCAAGTTCTTGTGTACGTAGGAGCCTGAATGGTTAAAGTTAATCTATTTAGTATATCCATCTTCATTCAGATCAAACTCAAATGGTGTTTTTAATTGGTGTTACGCGGGTTCGCAACGCTAGCTGAAACCCTAATTTCCGCAGCAAAGCGCGGGTAAATTGCTAGTTATACTATAAAGATTTCCCCTGATATCTCTATCTACATCCGTCTTGATATTATACTAAATAAGCATTCAGTTGATATCTATAGTCTACAGCCCATCTAACTGCACTCAAAGACACCTGTCCTCCGCGACTTAGTGTGTAATCAGTTACACTGATAGAGCTCGTGGCCTTCTCTCCTACACATCTTACGATCTGAACTAATTTTGATGTCCATTCTGTCCTCCATCCCAGGTTCATGATGGTCCTCATCTGTCTTATCTTCAGTGTCTTGTCCACAATTGAACAGTACACAAACTTCGCTAATCAAACCTTGTTCTGGATGGTGAGTACCTTAATGGTGTTTTTGCTTTACTTTAAACTACGAAGACTGAAGCCAGTGGTGTAGCGAGGGGGCAGTGGCGTCACTAGGAGGTGTGGTGGGGACGGCCGCCCCGGATGACACCATGAAAGGGGTGACATCAAAGTGTAAAATTCTGAAACCAAAGTGTAAAATTCTGTATGTTCCTGTTATTTGACACTGGAAAACTCGGCGGAGTTCTATGGGTTATTAAATCGTTAGGGGGTAACACCAAATGCCCCGGGTGGCACTTTACCAGTGGCGGCAAATTCCTAGTCTCTAGTTAGTTTTTATAAATGTAAATTTTACAAGAAAGTTGAGTTATTTAAATTTTATTTTTAAAAATCAAATTGAGAAATTAATAAAACAAATAAACGAACAATCCTAAATCATTTGAATGTTTTAACTGCCAAAACTTCAAAATTCTTATTAGGGATAAATTCTTCTGAAATTAATGCCACTAAATTGAAAAACCAAGAGGTATATGTAATTTTTCTAGCAGCAAATTGTTGGGGGTTGGGTGGTAAATTCCTCGTTGTTAATTAGCTTATTAATAAAACTGTATAATAAATGTTTATAAAATAAAAGAAAATCAAGATTTTAAAAATATTAGATGTAAATTAAAATACGAGAGCGTTTCTAAAGCCAAACGTTTAAACTTCATTATAAATCAAAAGTCTTTTGATACTAATGCTACTGAGCTGAAAAACAAAGAGAATGACAATATGTCCACAATGTAATGATTCATATATAGTAATTTAAGTTTGATTTTAAAGTAAGTAATTTTTTATAAGGTTTATTCTTTTATAGAATCATTATTTTAATTTTATTGTGTTTTGTGGGGCATAAACAATATTAATAAACAAAATTTATTATATTCTCGAACCGATGCCCTTGCTGGCAGAGCACGTTCGAGCACTCTGAGAACATCATAGGATAAAGGATGCAAGAAAATTTTCATCTAAAATTCAAGCTAACCTCATAACGATTTTAAGAGATACGGTTCACAAAAATCATTTTTCCTTAAGAATAAAATAACAAATTTTGTTCCATTGTGTTCGATATCCCTTCTTATATTTCACATAAGGATATAAAAAGTCCCATTGTGTGACATGTTATGATTGAAAATAAAAAAAGTAGAAGTTGTAGAAACGTTCATAGATTTTATTGAACCATGAGTAAATTTGCTAAGAAAATATATGGAATGTTTTTTAAAGAAAAGATGACCTTAAAATAACGGGCTGAAAAGTGTACAGGAGTTCAAGAAAGATGCAAAAACATAAAATGTCAATGTCAAATCTCGTTCAAACAGTTCATTTAACCTTTATTTGCCTACATAATACTCTAACTAAAATGAACTCTCTAACTATTTTAGTTGTTTTGCATACATTTTCTTGTCCAATCACTATTTGGAAGATCTAATTTCTTGTACAGCCAAGGCAGTAAACAGGCTCCAGGGAAAAATAGTGAACATATCAAGGAGCCATTTTAGGTTCTTTTGTAAGCTTTATAAGAACTGACAGAGGCAGAAAAAATAGCTAAACGTGCTACCTAACAGACGAAGGAACTTGGCTAGTCTCAGTGAAATTTTTTTATCTTCTAAGTTATGTCAAATACGCTCGAAATTACTTACAAATAAAATATAAAGCTAAAAAACGCATCGCAGAGATACTGACAGGGGACCTAATGGAATATTTAAAGAATGCTTTGACATTTGATGAAACTTTAAGTGGAAACCACATCCTTTTAATTTAAAAAAATCCCAATCAAAGAACGACAGAGCACATTTTTGGTGTTGGGAGCAAATATGAATGTTAATTAAGTTAATGAAAAATTAATTTCGATCAATGACGAATACACCAAGATTGACTAGTCTATATCTTTACCTATTTTGGCCAAGCAGTTTGACGTGGCTGAGGACATTAATACATGAAAGATTGAGTCATGAGGAAAAACATACAACTTTACTTTCATTCATGACATGAAACTTTTCTTTTTTATTTTTAACATAAAATTTTTTAGTGTCTTTATTATTACTTTCTGATTAAGAAAAAAAAGGGAAAAAAGCTACCTTTACTTTATAACGTTAGCATATTTTTCGGGGGGGGGCGCAAATTTGGGTTCTGCCCCGGGTGGCAAAAACCCAGATCACCCACGCTACGCCGCTATCAGGCTATAAAGATTTACTCTATTATTAAAAACAAGTGTCACTCCAATTAACTTTCTCTTATAATATATTCCATTTTGCAAAATTAAAATAATAAACCTGAAACTATTAGAAATTCTGCCAGTGGCTAGTGGTCACCAAGGACCACATTTTATCGCAACTAAATAATTTCGCATGAACTTGAATTTGACATACGAAAAAGAAAATAGCTAAGATAAGTTAAGGTAATGAATCACTTTTTATCGACGATTATCGCGTACAAGGCACTTCTTGAGTGTTAAAAAAATATTATTAGAGATTGCGAAATAAGCAAGAAATATCACCCAGGATAGGTGTGCTTACCGATGACCAGCCCCTAACCTTAATTTAATTTTGTATAAGCCTGATTGCAGTCCTACCCCTCATGTGGGTCCCTTACCTTAACAGACACAGAGTTGACTTAAGAAACAGCTATTTTTTTCAAAATATAAGAATTTTTTTTTTTTAGTTGTGTACATCTACAGTTCCCCCAACTGTAGATGTATGTTTACTCCACTCCTTGCTATAAGTTCAAATACTGCCACTGTAATTGTAGAGATAGGAGGGAAATAAAAAAAAAGAATTTCCCAAGCGGGGAATCGAACCCCGGCCGTCGCGGTGAGAGCGCGAAATCCTAACCACTAGACCACTTGGGATGAACGTAACGGGGTGAATTTGACATATCCAAAAGAAAACAGTTAAGATAATTTAAGCTAACAAATCAATATTTATCGACGATTATCGCACACAAAGCAGCTCTTGATTTTTAAAAAAAATCATTTATGAGACGGCGAAAAACAAGAAATATCATCCAAAAATATTTGTGGTTACCTATGGCCACCACCACCTACACCTGACACACACACAATTAATTAAGTATCTAAGTTGCCGTCCATGAATGGCGTCATGCGATTTTTATCACCCTTTTCCCATTGTCACAAAACGTAGACCCCCCCCTCTCTTCACAATATGACGTCACAAAGCTCTGATAGCCACCCTCCCCCTCCCCTAATTTCCACGTTTCAATTTAACATTTTGTCATAGAGATAAATTGTGAGTAACAGTGGCGGATTTAGCTATAGGGCGGGGGGCGGGTCGCCCCCCCCCCGCCCCTGTTGAGTCTAAAATGACGCCCCCCTTAAGACGCCCTTAATGAACACTAAAAATGTGTAACTGTAGTAGAAAAAAAAAAGATTTTTAAACACGAAACTTTTAATCAATCACATAACTGCAATACGACAATATTGGCTTGATAAATATCGTATTTCAAAACTTTAATATCGGGTTTGGTCAGTCAAGAGCGTCGCTAAGTGGAAAAGAATAGAGAAGCATTGAAACGAATGATAGGCGTGACGTTGCTTTAACAAAACAGAGGACACAGATAACAATCTTGCTTTATTGGTGGTAGTTGTAGAAATACTGGAAATTTTCGTTAAATGTTAAGTTTATTAGTCAACTATGATTCCACTTTGGACAGTCATCTAAAGTTTAAAAAGAAAAATGAAAGTTATTTAAGTAATGATGTGCGAATTGATTTAATTCAATCATTTGCACCTGAATTGTCAGCAGCAATTGATAATAAAGTTAAGTCTTCACATTTCTTTTCTTTAATTATTGATTCAACCATTAATATATCTAAAATTGATCAGATGTCACTTTACGTTCAGTTTTAAAATTAAGAAACGTTGATGAAAGATTTATAGGCTTATATACTTTGGTAAACAGAAATGCTGCAAATCTGCATTTGCTTAGAAGATTCTAACGGAACTACACATTACAAAAGCGAAACATTGATATCACAATCTGTGGAGGAAAGGCATACGATGGCGCATCTGTGATGTCTGGAATCAGGGCCGGCTTTAGGGAATTGGAGGCCTTATGCGAAGTTAATTTGGTGACCCAAAATGTAATAGAAAAATACCAAATAAATATGAAAAGATTATTGTGTGAGGCCCCCACTAATGATGAGACTAATCCCTAGGCCCTAGTCGGTTGCCTAGTTTGCCTATGCCTGAAGCCGGCCCTACTGAAATTAAGAGTGAACTTACACCTTTCACCAAATGTTGTGCCCATGTTTTGAATTTGGTCACTATCGAAGCAATTTCTGTACACAGTAATGTACTGTTGTTTTTTGGCTCAGCTGAAAGGTTGTATGCATTCTTTACGTCTAGTTTACCACGTCTACATACTCTTAAAAAAAGATCATAAATCTCAATATGAATCAACAGTAAAAGTTCAGGAATGACTTTCTGATACAAGATGGGCAAGCCATAAGCATGCAGTCGATGCAGTTGTTGGATCATTCTTTACTTTTCTAGCCACTCTAGAAGATATAAATTCAGGGGAATCAACATAACATAGAGGAAGTGTCAGAGCAGAAGCTGTGGGACTATCTGTTTTAATAACAAATATTCTTTTGTTTTTTCTGATGCTATTTGTACAAATGTTGGTTGATATTTTCGTGCTATCAAACCACTTGTAGCGCAAGAATATTGACATTGCAATTGCAAAACGATTGATCAATGTTAAACGAAATAAGTTTGTTGAAAAGAGAAGCGATCAAGCTTTTTAAAATTCTGAAAGTAGATTTCAAATCATCGATTAACGAAAATTGTTGCAAACTAGATGTTAAAAACAAAATTTAAAGCAACTGAAATTTGCAAAAAATAAAAGTATGGCATGTAAACTTAGTACAGATGAAAGGACTGATGATCCAACTACTAGTTTTAAATCTGAAACGTACTTCACTATCTTGGATACGGTATGGCATCTGTCCGTCAACGAAAAACGATAGATTTATCTTTAATATTTGCAGCTCTTGGTGTGGCTGATGAGACCAATCCTTGAGTGTCAGTCTCTTCTGCATGTTACAAACACGAATGTAGTCGGGCAGTGTGGCCTGGCCTTTCTCCTCGCTCTTTTTCCAACTGCTTCTTCCCTAGATTGCTCTTCTGCTCTTAGTGATCCTTCTTTCACTATAGCCCGCCATGTGGTCCTATCCTCAGCCAGGTTTTCCCAGTTTTGTAAATCAATGTTGGCTACTTTCATGTCTCTCCTGCATATGTCCGTGTATCTGAGACATGCCCGACCAACCGACCTTTTCCCTGTTGCCAGCTCGCTGTATAGCACATCTTTTGGTATGCGACCAGTTTGCATTCTCTTGACGTGTCAAAGCCAGCGGAGGCGTCTTTAGTTAATATGGCTGGAATGCTGCTCATGCTCGCTTGAGCCAGGACCTCTGTTTTGGACACTTTCTCTTGCCATTTGATGTCAAGGATGCGGCGCAGGCATCTGAGGTGGAAGCTATTGAGCCTTCTTTCATGCCTTCTTTCGTGGTCGATTGAATGACTTTAGGGGCATAGCTATTTATTTCTATTGTATTGATCCATCAAAAATGTTGGAAGAAAATAAAGATTCTCTTCGAAGTTGATGCAAAATTTACATACTTATTAACCTTGAAGAAGCAATGGTTGAATATTATACCTTCAAAGATTCGTATGCATCACAACGTCCATCACAACGTCCATCACTATCTACAACTAGTGAGCTACAACTTAAAGACTTTCTACAATTCTTGTTTGAAAAATAAATGGCATCAAGTATCCCTAATTTGTCAATACTCTATACAAATTTACTTGAATCTTCCTGTTAGCAATGACTGAAAATCATAAAAATTATTTGCAATCAAAAATGAAAAACGAACGTCTGTCTGGATTGGCAATAATTTCAAATGAACATTAGAACTTTGACTTTGAATCAACGATAAATCGTTTCGCTTCACGTGGAAAGGAATTTAAATAAGGCCCAGGGCTCTATACAAATTGGCATAAATTAAGTTTCTTTCTTAGATAAAAAAATATATATATATATACTATTGAAATAAATATACGTCACTATTTTGAAAACATATGTTTTTATTTTCCAAATCAGTGGGCTACTAATTATTATTTCTAAGGCTGCAGAAATTAATGATTAGTTTCTCGAGTAATCATTAAAAATGTTTAAAGATTAAATTATTTTTAACGATTAATTGACCCATCACTTACAAATAATTGGAAGTCCAAAAAAAAAAAAAAATAAATAAATAAATAAAATAAAAAATAGCGCCTGTTAAATAATGAATTTCCCGAAGATAACACGTACTTTTTGGTTTTAAACTATTGATTGACGGGAACGTTCAAAATGTTGATAAAGTTTGCCTACCATGGTTCTACCATTTCGCCTACTTATCAAACCAAATGAAAAGCGTATTAAGCTAATGGCAGTATTGGAGTTTGAGTTATAGACAGAAATGAAGACAGCTTTCCTAATGAATTACTGCGTTACAAAATGGAGATGACAGTTTTTGAATTCATTAATCATGTAAAATGGTGGAAAGTTAATGCACACCAATATCTGATAATGTCATTCCTTGCCAAGACCGTTTTGAGCATACCAGTTACATCAGTTCCATGTATTAGTTGATAATAAAGCTTAAATTTATTGTTTTCTTACACAAATATTTTGTGTAATTTGTTTTTTATTAAAAAGCTTTATGCAGTCCCATTCTGTACAATGATTGTTCAGTTCTGCTGGTTATATTGTCAATTAGACCCACTCATCACTTGAACCAATTAATGTCAACACACTTTTGCGTAGTTGGTGAAAAGTTGATATGTAAAGGAGACATTCCAGTGTTATTTAGATTTTCATCAAGAACGTTAAATAAGTGTTACTTATGACATAAATTAATTTTTTTGGCTTTAATCGAAATTAACTATTAAATTTAAATTAATCGTTAACAGCCCTACTATTAACCCAATGATCTGTTATCAGTAAAATTGTCAGCGCCCCCCTGAAATTCTCCTGCCCCCCCCACGCAGACAAAGCTAAATCCGCCACTGGTGAGTAATCAAGTGGTACTTTTATTTCAAGTAGTGCATTTTGTTTTCTTAAACTCCGCCCCGCCCCCTTGTCTTACATCCTCACTAATGCGTTACCCTTCTTCGCCCCCCACCCACAGGGGCGTAACGTCATATATGCACGGCCCCTTCATGCATTGTTGAAGACAATAAAATTAGAATCTTCTATTACATGTATGTACTTCTATTGAATTTTTTCAATAATTTCGACATGAAAAACACACTCTTTCATTTAAATACGTATTTACTGTAAGGCAATCGAATATTTTTGTAGAAGTTTTATTTAAAGTTGCGCATCATTTTAACACCCTCTCACACACTGTCACTGATGCATAACCCCCCCTCCCTTACCCCACTTGGCACGTGATGTCTGTCAAGGACGACCCCCAAGCCTAAATACGCCAACCTTAAATACTTAATTTTCATTGGCTTATTTTGGTCTCAATAGCCACTGCCGTAAGAAAGAACAATGATTCTCTCAAGATATAAGAAGTTGGAAGGGGGGGTGGCGGGCTGTTGATGAAAGTGTTGTTTTTTTTTTTTTGTTTTTGTTTTTTTAACGCCCTTCTATAAGTTCAAATACTGTCACTGTTTTTTAATTTTAGAATTTAGAAAGAAAACAAAAATGAATTTCCCAAGCGGGGAATCGAACCCCGGCCGTCGCGGTGAGAGCGCGAAATCCTAACCACTAGACCACTTGGGATTTAGGTTGCGGAATCCTGAAAACAAAATAAATCAGCTTTCTTTGTTGGCATATATTACTGGTGACTGAGTTTAGAAAGATATTAATTTGAAAGGTTGGTAGTCTTACAATATATTCTAAGAAACGCTCTTTATGATTAGAAATCTCCACTTTCACTTAATAAAAACAACAATCCAGGCGTGGGACCTATGCATTGATGTCCTGTATTCCATTAAAGCCAATTGGCAATACAATAGGTCAATAGGGCACCTCAAATAGTTTAATTAAATAATTTTGGAACGCATTAACGCAGACTCAACAGTGGCAACAGTCACACAGACGACATAGTCAATTCTTGTGACGTAAGATATTTAGAGAAAGAAATTCAAATTCGATTTAGTTCATTCTTTACAATGATAAGTAAAGAAACCGTCCTCCCTCGTCGTCTGAAGGGGAAAAAAATCTTGTAACATTGTAAAATTGTAAACTCTTTGACGTTGTAATTTTATGACCTCGTATTGTGTGTAATATTAAATAACATATTTTTTTAAAAACTTGTTTGTAGCAAAAGTAATATTGTAACATTTATTATAACCTTGTTTGTAAACTTCTTTGTAACATTTTTGTAACAGTTGTTGGCAACGTCACGTGTTTGTAAACTTGTTTGTAACTTCGTTTGTAGCATTGCTTAGAAAATCAATTTTTACCTTGTTTGTAACATTGTTTGTAACCCTGTTTGTAAACTTTTTTATAATCTCGTTTGTAGCATTGTTTGTTGCATTAATTATCACTTTGTTTGTAACATTGCTTGTAACATTTTTATAACTTGGTTTGTAATATGTTTGTAAAATTAATTGTCTCCTTGTTGGTAACATTGCTTCATAAAAAACAAAAATTGAAATGTTGCAAGGTATCTTCGAGGCTAATGACAGCTGTAGTTCCCATGAGTTTGACGTCAACGTTTTATTCGTTTGATTGATCCACTATTCTCTATATTGTTATGGTAAATCTCTGCGAGTTAAAATGGGCGGGTAGGGTGAACTGGGCCCTAAACCCCACACAAGTGGCGCCAAAATCGCTGTTAGTCCTTTGAGTGGCTCTAATCTGGCGTATTTTACTAAGCCTACAGACCACAAAGTAGTCCATATAGCCCAAGATCTAACTTTTTGTTTCTATTTTGAGTGAAAGCAATTCAGGACTTACCCCTCATCTGCCTCCCTGTTGTTTTTTTTCTCGGCCAGGTCCTGAGATTATTTGACATCAAATACTTAGAATGTTTTTTATAGAACAAGACGCTTCCTAAACGCTGTGGGGTTAATATGTTGCCAACTACAAACTATTACTATTACTGTTATATATTTATTTCTCATTTGATTCATAAACAAAGTGACCTCCAAGTAGAGAGCAACTCATTTTTTTATCATGCGTCCTAACATTCCAGGAGATTGTGTTGGTCGTGTTCTTTGGCATGGAGTACGTCATACGTCTGTGGTCAGCTGGCTGTCGCAGCAAGTACATGGGCTTCCGAGGGCGCATCCGGTTTGCACGGAAACCAATCTCTATCATAGGTGAGTCTCTATCATGGATGAGTTTATATCGTAGATGAGTTTATATCATAGTTGGGCTTATATCATAGGTGAGTCTCTATCGTAGGTGAGTTTATATCATAGGTGACTTTATATCGTAGGTGAGTTTATATCATAAGTGAGTTTATATCACAGGTGAGTTTATATCATTGGTGAATCTCTATGATAAAGAAGTGATTTTATTACAACTTAGTCATTATATCAATGACGAGTCTCTATAAAGTTAAGTCTCTGTCAGAGGCGTCTCTAGTTTTGGTGTCACCCTTTCACGCCTTACAGGACCTCGTCCAAGTCTGCCAAATTTCCAAATAACGGGAAAATACACAATTTTACGTTTTTGTGTCACCCCGGGTAATAGTATTACGACCCACACCCACCTAGTTACGCCTCTGGTTTCAGTGTCATAAATGTGAGAACCCTTATCATATAGGCAAGTTTTTTGTACGACATATCCATTTTTAAATTTTCAACATATTCGATACACATTTGTTTGCAAATAGACAAAAAAGTCCTAAAAATGATGGTAAAAATCTGTGAATGTCCCATCTAAAGTAATTTTACTTCACAATTCAATAAAAGATATCGCTATAATATGCTATAAACCTAAATAATACTCAGTGTCGCAGAAAAAGAGGGGCGAAATAGTTTCGCCATCGTTTGGGTACTCCTTTTGTAATAAAAAAATATTGTCATAATGAAAGAAATATGAGGTGCTCCGGAAGCCACTCCCTTAAGCTGGGCCAATGAGATTATAAGCGCTGACTCACTTATGCAACACTATCATGGTACCATTGAATTTTTAGCAAGGTCCAAGCTCCCCTAACCCCCCCCCCCCTCCAAAAAAAATTTAAACATTTATTTTACAAAATCAACAATGCCCTCTAAAGCCTTCTTTGTTAACACAAAAATTTTCACCCAGGTAGACTTCCACATTCGAAAATGAAAATAAATAAATCACTCTTTGTTCATAGACAAGCTTATAAATTATTTGGTCCCCCGATTACAGTAAATCCAAATCGATACTGATTCGCTTCGGCGTCCAATCTGCTTACCAAACAATCAACAGCTTTGTTACTAAACGTTGTGTACTCAATTTTTTCATCCTCACCGGTGCCGCACAAACATTTCTAAAAGGCCGAATCCAATTATTCACTGGCTCAATCAGTCCGCGATATATCCCTTTGGAAAACAATGAGGTTATTGTTTAGTCCATGGTGATGGATTACCACAGGGGTGAGGGGCGCAGAGCTACATCCAACACCCCACACACACACACACACACACACACGCACACACATACATACATAAGTATATTAAGTATATGCAAGCAAGTATCAATGCATAATATATAATTATCTTGCTATAAAATGCATTATTGTGAGCTAAGACTGTGCATAGCAAAGTTCATGATAGAAATGGTTTTTATATACATAATGTTTACTGAACTACGACGACAAATGAATCAGTTTATATTATAAATTTAAATAGAGTTTAAAAAGAGGTGGTTCACACACACACAAAAGAAAATCTAAGTTTAAGGACCTCCATAACAGACGACACGTGATTTTGATCGAATTTTACCCCCCTACACCCTTGTCACACTTCGTCACAAAACTTAGACCCCTCCTCCAATGTTACATGACAACGCTTTGACACCCCCCCCCCAAATATATATATATTTAAAATCGTATTTCTAATGGAAAATTAGCACGATGCAAATTACTTTTTTTGACATTTTACTTTGTATTTTGTGGGTGACTGCACTCTAATATCCTAACATGTATGACAGCACTGAAAACGTCATTAAATAAATGGAAAGCAACCAACTATTCCAGTGAAACTTATTTTTAAAGAAGCGCGTTTTGATGTGAGGTCATAATTCTTAATCACCCCCTCCCCGTCGTCAATATCGTCACAATTACGTGACCCCTCTTCCTCCCGACGCTAGAAGTCATTTATTGATGTGAGTGGGGTGGGTGGGTGCAGAGTCTGTTGTACAATGATTTGGGACTTGAACAAATTTCGCCACTTAAATACAAGTGTTACAAAAATCAACTATTTACATTCAGGTTTAAATTACAAGATATCAATTGGCTGAGTCATCTTTTATGATGTGCTTTCAACACACACAAACATCATTTCAATAATTTAGTTTGCGAAATTGCTGCTATCATAAAAAAATTCATAATGCACTTTAGCTTTTTTATATCAAATGCCTAAAGACTTTTTACTTTTACTTCAATTTTACCCCTAGATTTCACGGTAGTTGTCGCCTCTATCGTTGTGCTGTCCGTGGGTTCAAATGGTCAAGTATTTGCGACGTCGGCTATCAGGTGGGTCACTTTAGCTCTTATGCATCTTTTTTTAAGTATATATTCTTTATAATCGTGTAAAAAGTATATTTTTATTAAATGTATAAGCTGTGTGGCGTAACTAAGGGGGGGGGGGGTACTAAGCAGGACCGGATTTTGGCATAGGCAAACTAGGCAGCCGCCAAGGGCCTCCGATTAGTCTCATCATCAGTGGGGTTCTTGCACAAGAATATTTCCATATGTATTTTTTTATTTTTCTATTACATCAAATTCAACTCCACTAGTACCTCCAATGACCTGGACTAAGGTCTCTGTGCATAACACTTATTTATTAAAATTATTCGAGTGTACCTGGGTGGGGGTTGTTGTGCCACTTAAATTTTAAATTTTTGCTTCAGTTACCAATAATGCGCTTAAAAATTGTAATTTAAAAAGTATAATAAGCAGGATCGTTATTAAGCTTATCTGGTGATATCAGTTTCCGTTATTAAGCTCATATATCAGTTTCCGTTTTTAAAAATTCCTTTTTAGTGATCTCGAACATTCCATTAAAAAATTCTTTTGTTTATGATTTATTTCCCCATTAAAAAAAAATCTTTATAACCTTAAGAACTGGCAAGAATTGAACATTTAATCAGACATTTTATATCACCTGGCCATGGGCGTCCAGGTGAGGGGGGTGCCAAAAAAAATCATATCTTTTTACTTTAACTGAAAATGCCATATAGGATAAAGATTCAATTACACATAAGTGAAGTATAACATAAGGGCAGAAAAAAAGTATTAGAAATTAATAAGACTTACAAATTAGCGCTGATATAACTTAAAATACAACGTATGATAATGTATTTAATAAATTTAAAACATAATTTCTCACTCGAAAAATAAATTTTGCTGTGAAATAATATACGTGTAGAAACTGCAGGATTACCAAAGATGGATATCGGAATTTTTTTTTACAGGCTCTAAAAAAAACACACACAAAATGAAAAGTAGTGTAATCGCCCCCCCCCCCCTGCCTAGGCCCATGCACGTGGCACAATATCTGTTAAACTCAAATTTTTAATATTTATTTCTAAACATTTTTCATTATGATTTCGAGAACCCAAGATTATTTTTTAATTACATGTTAGAGTTACTTTGCTTTTACGGGGTTTTTAAATATTTTAATTCCCAACACGCAAATCTCTAAGGGTACAATAATCTTCAGTGTAGACTGTAGAAGGCGAGTCTGTAACATAAGATAAGATCAGAGAAATAAGGATATTCAATGGCGTCTCCCCCGATACACCTATAAACGACTTAGACACTTGTCGTTTTAAGATTGAAGACTGAATCCTTGTAAATGTTTCGTTACTTTTGTGCCGGTGACTGTCTTTGATGATCCGTTCAATTATTAAACGCTGCCAGATCACAGAGTCACGTTTATTAACGACTCTGGGAAGTAGAGGATTAATGCGTCACTGGGGAGTCGTTAGTTTCATCAATAAGGTTTGTGTAGGGGAGCTGGCCACTTGATTTACCAATAGCATAGATACTAGTGGGGATTGCCAGCTTGTAATAGTGAAGAAACGAGTTTTGGATGAGAGAGGGGGAGGGGTGTGGACTGTGGACCATAATTTAGATCTAGATGAAATGAAGGCACATTTATTCCACTGAACCATTTATCGAGTAGAAGTTCATTTAAAAGGAAGTGAAACATTTAAATCATATTATATTATATCATATCATTGTCTGTTACTTTGTCTGTTTAGGGTTTATTTTTTGGTTGGTTAAAAATAACCCGTCCCTCACTTTTAAAAAACAAACCAAAAAAGAAAAAGCAAGTAAAATTGTTCATAAAATAAATTTAAAAATGAGTGTGGTGGTTAGCAACCATAAATTATTTATCATTAAACTTAATTTTCAAACATATTTTAGCAGTTATCAGTTGCACACTCTATTTTTTACTGGATCTCTGAAATTCCTTGGTAACCCCCTACTTACCTACTTGTTTCAACTGCATCTAACAACAGTTCCATCACCATTTGAGCATCCCCGTCTTGCACTCAACCTGATAGAATATACCAGAATTTTCCTTATGACTTACAGTTCATATATTTATTTATTTCTATAAATGTCGTACAGGGATCCTGTTGTCAACCTGTTTTCTCACGCCCCACCCCCAAACCCCTTTTTGCCCTTTCAAAGGGGTGTCCGCTTTTTGCAGATTCTCCGCATGCTGCACGTGGACCGACAGGGTGGAACGTGGAGGCTTTTGGGGTCAGTCGTGTATATACATCGACAAGTAAGTAACCCTGTCCACTCCCCTTTATTGAGTTATGAAAAACTTGGGTTTCTTTGAGTTTTTTTTATGAAATAAAGAGAAAAAGATCGTGATACAAGAAGAAGCTTGATTTAAAAATGTTGCATTTATATTTGTTTTAAAGTTGTTGTTTTCAAGAAAACTCTATTAAATATTATTAATTTAAATGTTCTTTACAACGACATAGATTATTAAGAAAGAATATATGTAGCGCTATGTAACTAAAGATTTTGAATTAAATATCAATAAATACATAGATTATTTTCAAAAATCGCGGTTGCTTTTTTTTTCCTTATCAAATGCAAGAAAATCGAATTACTTTCTGATTTTAGTGCACCGTTTTGATTAATGTACAGATTTTTAAAACTATTAAATTAAAATCTAACAAACTGATACGTAGGAGGAACAAAAAGGTTCGATCTCCCTTTCCTAACTGTTCATTCATGGAAGTAGATGATGTTTAGCATGATAATTCTATCGAGGTGAACACAACACGTGAAAATATGACCTGAACACAACACGTGAAAAATGTAAACTGAACACAACACGTGAAAATATGAACTGAACACAAAATGTGAAAATATGAACTGAACACAACACGTGTAAAAATATGAACTGAACACAACACGTGAAAATATGAACTGAACACAAAATGTGAAAATATTAACTGAACACAACACGTGAAAATATGAACTGAACACAACACGTGAAAAATATGAACTGAACACAACACGTCAAAATATGAACTGAACATAACACGTGAAATTATTTATCTGAACACAACACGTCAAAATATGAACTGAACACAACACGTGTAAAAATATGAACTGAACACAATACGTGTAAAAATATGAACTGAGCACACACATAAATGTAATAAAAAGTTCACTCTTCCAAATTTTAAAATGTCAACAAGACGGAAATTTTCCATAAGACCCCATAAAGTTAAAATGCTTACTCTTCCAGCCTACCGACCATCGAGAAGATGGAAAATGGAGTAAAGAGAAAAACACATTTTTTTAAAATAAGATAGCACTTGTCATTAAAAAGCCAATTAATCGATCAAATAGAACGAGCAACGATGAAATTATCGTAGTTTTCTTTCTTTGCAGTTGTCAAGAAAAATAATATCAAAATATATGAACATTTTTGCTTGGATTTTTTTTTATTTAAGAAAGCATTATCAAATATTTATTCATTTTCCGTTAGTGTAAATTTAATACTTCCACAACGAGATCATTTTTTAAAACGAGCCTAAGAACACTATACTAACAACATATATTATTATTTTTTTTTTAATTAAAAGAAAAAAAAAGATTGTTAAACTTTGATACACATGACTCTTCCTAAATTTGGTTGGTCGCATTTTAAGTTACTAATCAAACTATATTTAAAATACTTAAAGGTCTATTATAGGCAATTAATTCTAATTTAGAAATACAACACAAAGATAACCTAATACAACCCTCAAATAGACATAAAGTTAAAAACACCTTTCTTATTCCATATGCAAGAACAAACACATACAAGTTTTCTTTCTTTCCGTCCGGTATTCGGGCTGCCTGAAGAAACCAGGAAAGCCACCACTTTATCATCATTTACAACTCTAGTAAGAATACAGGACTAAACACAAACCATAGAAATACGTAGGACGCAATAATCTTCTGTACAGAAGGAGCGTCTGTAACATATAAGATAAGATAAGTTTTTATTCTATTAATACCTTATTTTTTTCTGTCAACTTTCTCTTGTTCCCAAGGAGCTGATCACTACTTTGTACATAGGTTTTCTGGGGTTAATCTTCTCATCGTACTTCGTCTACCTCGCCGAGAAGGATTCTGGGGAAGACTTCACAAGCTATGCAGACGCCCTCTGGTGGGGTGTGGTGAGTGCTTTAATTTTTAAACTTTGTCGGCGCTCTCGGCTTATACCTTTCTGATATTTTACTATGCCGGTTCTTTGAAAATGGGTGTTTCTTTAATTTAACTTCCTTTTTTTTTTAAAAGCCTTTTGCAGAGCCCATCAAATTTCATGTGAAGGCAAGTTGTAGTAAAAAAATAATAACTATTTGCTTTTTATAACCAGAAAACTCGTTTAAAAAATCATTTTGTTTTTCAAGGAGTCTTAATAATTATGTACATAAAATATAACTCCTACTAGGCGTGCACCCAAAGTGACCCTGACCTGATTGATAATCAGGTTATAATGCCATAAAATCAGGGGGGGGGGTCTGTACACTAGATTTTATGGACCGTGTTCTCTGTCTAAGGCGGTTAAAATGATTTTGTTCCTGATCTAGTTTCTTGTTTTCTCTATCTGGAAAGCGATCTCATATGTACTGGAGAACAAGGGTAGTAATTTGAAAGGGAAAATAGTGTGGGTGGAAAAAGAGACGGGGGGGGCAATATATTTGGGTGACAGCCGCTAAAATGGTGGGCTTAAAATATTTTTCATTTTGATTAACCCTTCCCTTTCCACACACACTCCTCAATGTTCCTTTTAACGCGGTGAAACAAAAACAAGATAATTCTAAAATGGGGCTAACTCCTATAAAAAGTATTTCACTTTTTTTTACCCTAGGGTCATATTACTTTTGAAATCCACAATCTATCATTTGAAAATATGTTTTTTACATGCTAGCACCACAACTTTTAAATCGATTTGTAACAAAGCCCACTATCTGTGGCTGGATCTCCGGAAATTTTTCCTTCTTATACAATAAAAAAATAAATATCTTTTTGTTGTTTCCGCAGATCACAGTGACCACCATCGGCTACGGCGATACTGTCCCCAAGACGTGGATGGGGAGGATCGTGGCGTCGTGCTTCTCCGTCTTTGCCATTTCTTTCTTCGCACTGCCAGCGGTAAGCGGCAGGTTTGTTACGCTGATGATGATGCGCATACGTGGGGTTGGCTGATCAAAAACAAGCGTTGACTATTAAAACTGATGCGTTTATGATATAATTACATAATCAAGTGATGGGTCACAGTGGGTATACACCAATGTAACCCTTTAAGCTGCGTGGCCGTGCAGATATCTGACCCACGTGGCAGCAGTTAAGAATTACCGCGCTCTATACATTGAAAAATTGTACACAAAAATAGTTGATTTGCAACACATAGAAGTACACACACGACTTTAATCGCATGGACAAACTCAACTCATTGCGACTAGCCAAACGTCGCACTTTCCAAGGCGCTAATGAAAATCAGGAAATGATCACAGTTCCATGTTAAAGGGTCGTTGACAAAACATGTGCGAGGATGTGATACTCATGGCGGAGAGATGTATTATCTTATCTTAGATATACGGACGCTCCTTATATGCAGAAGATAATTGCGTCCACAGACCATGACAGATGATCTGTTGGCAAGTGATGCAGCAGTCACAGGCCACGGCTATGAGGGTTCCACGCATTACCCAGGCGCCTGACTATTGTTAGTTAAATACCCATTCGGAGCTGGGTGACTCAGGGACTCCTTAGACCACAGGAACGAAACCTTGCCTTCGCATGGATTCGAACTCGTGACCATCGGTACGCCAGTCTAGCGCGCTTGCCATGTACACCAGTTTAGGGTCGGGGTTCCTAAGCGACCGCTAGAGTCCCCCCCCCCCCTTTTTTTCTCTGATATAATTGAGAGAAGTAATTTTTAAACCAGGGAAGCCAGTACGTGATTAGCAGAGCACTGTGGACATCAGCTCTGAGGAAACCTTCCGACGAAGGAACTGACACGGTTGGGGGGGCCTTCCTACACTCCAGTGATCGGAGCGGGGAGTCTTGAGGTATGGAGGGTGTCACAAGCGTCTTAATACTTATATCTTGACTGCTTGCTCCAAGATTCATAAAATTACCGTTACACAAGAAATAACGACACTGATAGAAGAACAACAACTTTAATGGCGTTCCTCCTTGCCACAACAACCCGTCTACACAAAAACTCTCTAAACTTTTACACATATACTAATGACGTCAACAACGCAATCACTTTGCACGCTTTCGCACCACTAACCAATTACTTTAAATATCACTAAAGCAAACATCAATCACACCACCGTGCGCAACTCACAACAAGTTACAAGGGCAAATCGGTCATCCGTGACAGAGGGGAAGGGTGCCACACCCTTATACAGGTCATTTCGATGCTCCCCAAATTTAACGACGGTCAGTGAATAATAGACACGTATGGTGTGCCAGGTTGACGCCGAGGTTGCTAAAGGGTCGAATTAGGTACTTCCACCAACTCTTTGTGAACTCAAATACGTAGAACTTGGTAGAAGTGGAAAGTATCTCGGCCGTGTTCCTGTGAGCCCAGGTCCATGAGAAGACCGTCCCGAAGATGTCCCCTAGCTGTTAGTTCCCTTTTGGAGAGGGGGGGGGCGAGAGTTGGTAGAAGTTCTTTGGGAGACCTATAAGATTCTATATTGTTTCAGGTCTTTTGGCGTCATTTCATATGTAGGATATGTATTACTTAATATGAATTAATATATCATACAGAATAGGACTGCATAAAGCTTTTTAATTAAAAAAAAAACAAAATACACAAACTATTTGAGTAAGAAAACAATAAATTTAAGCTTTATTTATCAACTAATACAAAATAATAGTAAACATTTCGGCTCATGCTTTCATCAGTATAAAGTACAATAACATAAATAATTACTTACATTACATATATCTTAAAACATATTAGAGCCTATGTGATAAAAATGAAAATAAAAGAAAAACAAAAACAAAAAAGGACACAGAATATAAAAAAGAGGAAGTTGAAGTATCTAAAGTAACAGTGAAAACCACAACGAAAAAACAATTTTGCAGTCAGGTAAAATTGTGGATTTGATTAATTCCATATGGAGCCAACGTACCAAATCGTTTTATGAGTCTATTTTCCATGTGGACTCTATCATGGGTATTGGTTGCATATAGAATACCAGTAATTGCAATATCCAAAATACCGTCATGGTCAACACTGTTAAAATGTTTAGATACAGGACACTGAGCCTGTTTATTTATATTGTACAGGTGTTCTCTAAACCGATCTCCAAGTCGACGACCTGTCTCACCCACATAAATTTTATTACATTTCTTGCAAAGAATTGCATAAATCATGTTGCGACTTGTGCAAGTGAATCCATCTTTTATTACGAATTGCTCAAGAGGGAAAGAAATTTTGTTAATTTCAACTACATAAGGACAATTATTGCAACGGTTACGGTTGCAACCTTTTGTTCCAATATGTGCTTTCATTGTGGGAAGGTGACTTCTTACAAGTATGTCTCTGAGGCTTCTATCTCTCCGGAAAGCAAAAAGAGGAGGTTTTTTGAAGACCTGCTGAGTTAGATGGTCAGCCATAAGGATTGGTCGGTTTTTGAGAATCACCTGGCGGGCTTTAAAATTATGAGGATGGAAAGTTAAAATAAATTTGGATCGATCACATTGATCGTGAACAGGTGATGTAAATGTGTCCTGTCTGGTCATGCCTTTAATTCTATTGACAGCTGATATTAAAATTGTTTCCGGGTATGACCTCCTTCTAAAAAAGTCCAGCATTTCATCACTTCTTTCTAAGAAGTCTGCCTCATCGCTGCAGAGTCTTTTAAGTCTTAATAGTTATGAAAATGGGATAGGGTTCTTACAAGATTGAGGATGGGACGATGTATACAGAAGGAAACTATGGCTGTCTGTAGGCTTGTACAAGATGGATGTTGATATTTTGTTTTCTTTCAATTTAATTTGTATGTCCAAAAAATTAACAGCACTCCTATGAATAGTTGATGTGAATTTGATTGAAGGATGAAAATTACCAATGAAGTCAATGAAGTACTCCGAGTTTTTAATCTATAACTTTTGAAATGAATGGTTTCCGCTAAAGATAGTGCTAAAATTGAGAACATTGTTAATTCACTCTCAATAACATTCAGTTTCAGTATTAAATTTGACCGTAACTTCATTTTCACCATATTGCTGTTCTTCACAAGTTAAAAGATGGAAAGAAACGTATTACCGATATAGTGGTATACTACTTTAAAATAAATAATTGGCTCAACTTGTACTAAAATATTATTGTAACGAAATATTTTTCATAATATTAATGCCATCTTCAGGGAATACTTGGTTCAGGGTTCGCCTTGAAAGTCCAACAAAAACAACGACAGAAACATTTTAACAGGCAGATCCCAACAGCTGCTTCTCTGATACAAGTAAGGGCATCAATTTCATGTTGTCACCATCAACACTTGTCATCAATTTCATTTTGTCACCATCAACACTAGTCATCAATTTCATCTGGTCACCATCAACACTAGTCATCAATTTCATTTTGTCACCATCAACACTAGTCATCAATTTCATCTGGTCACCATCAACACTAGTCAACTTCATGTTGTCACCATCAACACTAGTCATCAACTTCATGTTGTCACCATCAACACCAGTCATCAACTAAATTTGTTGCTAATCCAACAGCTATCCTCCGATGATTAATTAAAGAATTACTACAAATACTACAAAGCTAATTCTTATCTCCTTATCTAAAGCTTCTCTATACCTGGTAAAATTATCTATTGGTCCAGGGCTCTACGGCTCTTTATTGATACTTTCCTCAAATCTAAAAAGTTATAATTTAATATGTTAAAAGTTTCAAAGAGAACATTTATATGTCTTGCAAAGTTGAATCTTCCTTTGGTTTAAAAAAAATCGCTAATCCCCAAATCTGAAAGTTAAAAACTAATTTTCTGCAACTGCACATCAGCTGCTAAAAACGATTATTAAGTTCATTATAAACCAAATTTACAGGTGGTTTTAATGTTTTAGCTCACCTGACCAAGCAACCCACAGTTGGGAACCCCTGGACTTCAAGCTTTAAGTTATTTTTTTACAATATAAATATAAATCAAAAGTCTCTGTTTGGATGTATGGTGTTTATATTTATAGTATCTTATCTTTACTCCTCCCCTTATCCACCAAGTGCCTGTGGAGATGTCATGCAGCTGACCCAAGCTTCAACTCCGCTGCCACATGGAAGATCCACATCCAGGAGAAGAACTACAAACTTTTCATGAACCATTCCTCGTCCACTTCAGCCCTGTCCAGGTAATGCATACATTATAAACAGTAAACAAATTATACAAGTGTTAGACTTGTTTTTTTATCTGATCAAATTTACTTTATGACTATATGTCAAATCCCGTAGACTCAGATTCTTTGCTGCATTTATTTCGGTTAAAATAATAAGGAGCCACACAGTAACAGTAAAGCCTTTGGAGGGGTGCAAAAATTAAATCAAAATATTCATAGAGCTATTTCATTTTTTTAGTTTTGTTTTTAAAAATTAGCCATTTTACATTAACAATTGTTTTAAAGGCACGTATCATGTGTAAATTGTTGATGTTCACTTAATTATTTAACACCTCCCCAGCTTACCAACATCACTATTCTGACTCTGTTGAAAAGAAAATATATTGCACAGGTGCCTAACTTAATTAACTGCAGTTTGGTCAATTGGAACCAAAACCAATAAATTTTATTGAAAGCAAAATGTATTTCGTTTTTGTTAAACTCAAAACTCATCCCTTATTGTCTCTAGGATGGCCAGAAAAGCCAGCATGCTGAAGAAAAGAAGAAGTGTCCGCAGCTCCATGGGCAGCGGCCTTGAAAGACAGGAGAGTATGACGTCACTGACAGGACAAGACATAAACAACCACAGCCGCATTCCAGGTGAGGACATTTTTGCAATATTTAACATTCTGAGTCACAGACTCTAAGCCTCTGCTAATAAAACAAAACAAAACAAAAAACAGGAAATGACACAGGTAGTGTTTACAATCTTTGTGCTTAGATCTAACCAGAACTCATTGCTGACCGTGAGCAAAACAAAAATGCTAACCCAAAGCCAACCCTAGCTATGAACAAAAAATATTGAGTAAGGAAATTCTGTTTTCAATTCTAAATATGACATTTCATTAGATACTGGGAAAAAAACACCTGAATTTTATGTATCATTTAACTCTTTCAGTTGTGCAGTTCCAACTGCTATAAAAAAATTTCACATTAGGCACTGAAATCCAATTAACTTATATATGTATTGGTTGCTGTTTCTAAAGTTCTCACATTCCATAATAAGACTATATTGTATACTTATATTTTAATTAAAACTCATTAAAATTAAGGGGAGATTCATTGACAATACTGGATGGTTTGAGATGGCCAAATAACTATCAGTAAATTTTAGTTAATGCCTTCTTTGACTTTTTAAAATGTACTCAGTGTTTAACACTCAGTGTTTAATTTTCTCAAATTCAATTCAGCATTCCCTTATTTTTTTCGTAAGGTACACCTTCCAAAAATTCTACAGGGAAAACATCTCTTGAAATGGGAGATGAGGATGATTATGATGATGTTATATACAAACCAGAGCAGTAAGTAGGAATTTTAATTTCTTTTACTCATCTAAGTTAATAGAATATTGAAGTACAGAAAGATAAGGACAGTATTTAAATTTTTTTAAAAATAAGATTATTTCTTCAGGTTTGAAACAAGTGAGAAATTTAAGAAATACGGAATTCATAGGAAAGCACAAGACATTGGCGTTTGCAGGATATGTAATAATTCTAAATTTTTAATTTTTTTTAAATTTTGAATATCAAATTTTTAATTTACAGTCATTTCTGTTTTTTATCATTAGATTGACAGATGGTCACAAGGCAATGATACGGGTAATAAGAAGAATTAAATTCTTTGTAGCAAGACGAAAATTTCAGGTAAGAGAAGAATAATTGTATGAGAATAACATGAATAGCTTAACAGATATTTACCATTATTACATTTTCTTATTTCAAAACTGGAAACCTTCATTGAACTGACTAACATTTTCTGAAAAACTTGAGATTAATCTCCAAATGCCTCTGCTAGTAACTTTGGGCAACTTGCAAGATCTGCTGGGCACAGCCTCACAATATTTTTTGAGGGAAGCAGTTTTAAGTTTTGCAAGGAATGAAGCCACCGGGTCCACTATGGCTTCAGTTGCAAAGCTGCAGTTGAGGTCCCTTTTGTGGTTGAGTCTGTTGGAGTATGAGTTTGAAGGGCAATGCCCTGTTCTTATTTAAGTCACCAGACTCAGTATTGGAAACTCAGTTCAAAATTCCACATCTGGTCTGTTTTGCTATGCTTTGGGATAGTTAGCATGTACTTGGCAATGCATAATTTGCAATGAATGATTTTAAGATATCAATAAAACAAAGATTTTATTGTACATTAAAAACAAAATTTTTTTAATAGCAATTCTTAAAATAACTGCTAATTGGCAGAAGAAATAAATAAACAACAGCATAGGACATATATTTTAATAGTTATCAATACAAAATGAACATTTTCCAGAATAATACAATTATTTCAATATGAAAATGATACCATAAATGACTATTAAAAATTTTTCATCAACTCAGGCATGCATAACTCAAATATCCGTACAAAACTTAGGAATTACCCTTTTAATACCTTATCAAACCAGGGATGTGGGCTGATGCTTTAACACTGCCTTACCATTGTTAAGTAAAAAGTTTCTAAACAAAATATTTTGTATTTAAATTTAACTTGTTTTTCTTTAGCAAGCACGTAAACCATACGACGTAAGAGACGTGATAGAACAGTATTCCCAGGGGCATCTAAACATGATGGTTAGGATTAAAGAATTGCAAAGGCGGTGAGTGAAAACTTGACTAGTGCTCCAGCAAATATTTAGTTTATAATATAAACAATTTATTAGTTGTAACAAGTAGAGTAATCTGATGTCTATGAATGATCAGTACCTTTTGATGCAAAATAAACAACAGTTTTTGGGTAAGGTAGTGGATAATTTCAGTTTCTAAATATAAAATTGTGTCTGTAAAAATACTTTAGTGGATCATTAGTGTCTAAGTACGATTAACCAGAAACCACTCTGGAAATTGCCCCGGCCGGATATTGGGTTTCCAAACTATTCGCCTAGGAAAATAGTGTCCACGAAAATAGCTGAATGCCAAATATCTAAAAATACCTTTATTAAAATACAATTTTGGAATTGAAGATGAGTATACTTGCAAATTGTTAAAATTTAACAAATGTAATCAAATAATAGAAATTAATAATTTGAAATTATAAAGATGTGCAGTTAATAAACTAATTTTCTACAACAATTTTGTGTTTACTTCTAGCGATTAGTGCCATGCCACCATATTTAAAATTTAAACTGTTTAAATGTCGAATAAAATAATAAAATAAATTCAAAGTAAAGTAAATAAATTAACTAAAATTAGCAGCGACTAACAGTTACAAAGTAAATAAGTAAGATATTAACAAGAGAAACCAAATTTACGAGTAATATATAATGAATTTATTGTTTCAATTTTTAATAAATCAAAAGTCCCTTCTTCTTGCCACAATTATAATATTATTGCACTTAGCATGAAGAGTGTAGAAATTGGTAAAGTAAACAATAAATAATAATTTGATAAACCACATTGAATGCCTGAAATTGTATTGGCAGAAAACGTGAAAGCTAAGTAAAAGATGGGTATGGTTTTGCGAATTAAAGCCACCGCTAATCATTTTAAAAACCAAAATTAATTCAAATTTCTGATTTTCGTTTCACAACCCTATTACTACAACACGTTTTGTACCCGATCCGACAAATAGTCATCTATCCATCCCTGTGGCGTTCAGCCAATATAGGGGTTGGGCCTGCCGGCAAATAGAACATCTAACTATTCGGATTTGGTACTGAAAGAAGATGTCTACCCAGTTGGTCCCTAGTTCTAAGATTGTGCAAAAGTGCTCAAAACAGCAAGATGTTCCTGGGCCTGTGGGATAGAAGGAATGCTTTTTTTAGATGTTGAGTGGGACAGTTTGTCCTCAAATTTAAATCAAATCTGGTTAAGACAATCAAGCAACAACGAAATAAAAAGAAAGAAGTGTGGATTACTGTCTTAGAAACAGAGATAGCTTTTTTTAAAAAACTTTAGATAACTCAAATAACAGCATCACCAAGCAATAGCCACTCAGTGGTATTAGCAATGGACAATCTAAATCATCATGTTGAACTGAGGAGAAAGGAATGCTAAAGTAATGTTTCTTTTATTACTTTTACAATGAACAGGTAACTTGAGTTAATTAACAACAGATAGAATGCTTAAAAAATAATACATAATTACAATCTGTTTACATTACAATAACAGTAACAGGAAGATAAATATTATTAAAAAATTAATCATATTTTTTTAATACAAAATTATAACACAACTAGCAACTGATTTGCTGTATATTTTATTTTAAAAAATATTTATTTTTTTTTTTTACTTTTCAATTCAAATTCAATTTATGCTAGTCATTTATTTCTCAGATACAAGTTCCCTGAAAAAATATATTATTAAAAAGTTAAAACAATATACACTCACATTATATCAGCGTTTTTCAACCCTATTATATTACAAAGGAATCCTCAAGTAATGACACCAAGGTTTGTGTCTAAATCAACAGAAACATGACTTTCCTATAATTATTTATGCATGAAAAGAAAATATACAGGTACATTTAACATCCATAAAGTAAGTCACGCTCTTGAGGGGGGAGGAAGTGTACAAAAATGTGATAGTTTGTGACGGCTGGAGGGGGTGTGTCAGGCCATGTGTGATGTCACATGTATTTTAAATTAGAATTATTTGTTTATAAAAATAATTTGTTCGAAAGTGTCCAAGATTTGTAACAGTTTGTGACAGAGGGTTGGAGGGGTTGTCAAAAATGGTGAAAAATGGCATGACATGCTTTATGATATTGGTCAAAATCACGTGACGTCATTTATGGACGTCAGCCATTTGGCTACTGTGTTAAACGAAGTGCATGGAGGGTGGCTACGTAGCATTGTACAGCGGTTAGGGGCGGGGAAATTTATGCGATGTTTTGAATGGGTAGCCCAGGTACCCGTTCGAAATTTGTACCCGGGCAGCATTTCTCAACAAAATTGACAGCCCTATTAAAGATAAAAGTGGAAATGGTACTTTTGTGAATTGAAAATGATAATTTTGGCCATTAGTTTTTGACTGTCTACTGGCATACAGTGGAATCCCTTGTAAATTTCTAATGAACATGAAAATTTTAATCTTTCAATCTCTGTAAAAAGTACCAGATATTGCAAATTCGAAATATGAAACATGAATATATGTATTTTTACAATTACAATATTAAGATTATTTGCTAGGAAATTATAATAACTTATCGTCAGCTATATTGTAAATTTTAACTTGATGGAGAATATGTGATGATTGATGAAGGGCTCCAGACATCTGCAATGTTTTTAAAGTATGAACGACATCTGGACTAACCCGTGTCAGAATCTTCAAAATGCCAACAGCTGTATCATTGAGTATTGACTGAGCACAGGTTTTTTGACCATCATGATAAGATGAACTGTTAATTTCAATAAGAAGTTTACAAATCCCTCTAAGGATATGTTGGTTGTATTGGCCTATCCTCGGCCATGTTGTACAGATTACACTTTGCAGAAGCCGCATGGCGCCTATACGTGCTGCCTCCGCTATGCCATCTTCAATTTCTATATACTGTTCCCATATCTGTATCAGTTTTTGTAAATGTCGCATACTACTAGCCCCAATCTGCAATAATAAAGTATTTAGATGGTCTATATAAAGTCTTCGTATAATAAGTAGATTTTCTGCTAGGGTGTCTCTGATAAGTATTTCAAAAATAGCATGGTGGCGATCTAAATTTGGTGATTTTTCCATGATTTTTAAAATGCAAAACAAACAAGGAAACAATTTTGAAATAACATCAGATTCCTTTGAATAGATCTGACGCTTCAAGGCTTCATAAATGACTTCTGTACGGTTGAACCAACGCAATTCTTCAGCAGTTGCATTCTTTGTTAGGCTTAATAAGCAGTTAATGCCTTTAATTTTATTAGCAGTTTGAAGATCATCAAGAAAATTAAGAGAAGTGCCCATGACTTGATCTATGTGATCACTAAAGTTATTAAAGAAATTTTGAGATGTGACCCAACAAAATGCCTCAGAATAAAAAGGGTCCATCAACCACTGTCCATTTGATAAACGATTTTTACATTTGAAGAGAAATCCTGCAAGAAAAGTAATTTTTCCACTCTTTATTTTTCCAGAGGCTGAAGAAGAAGTTTCAAAATAGCTTTTTCTAAGTAACAAATCTTGGGCAAATTCGTAGTTTAAAGTTGTCAGTAGTCTTTGAAGTAATTGATAGCACTTGCTATAGTTTTCAACCGTTGACCATAAACACTTATTTCCATACCCTGCAATTAATGTGATGATTTTTAAAATTATTGTGTTCCAATGCATGGAAGCAGCAGTATTTGTGCCTTCACAATCAGAAATAATTGCTTGAATCTGTAAGAAAATTCCTTGATCCAAAATTTCAATAAGGAATGTCAAAATACACTCTGATAGTTCAGGATACCATTTAAAATCATCTTTTTCAACTGAAGAGTAGTCTCGATTTTTGAATGGTGGGACGATTGGAATATCAATAAAACCTTCCAAGCTCTCTAAAACCTCTGCCAGGTTAGTGTTCAGGTCTTCATTGGTTATTTCATTTTTAGAAACTAAATATGAGCATTTTTTAATTAAATCTATTTTGCTAGAATTACAAGTACAGTGGCAGCATTGATTCATTTCTATTAGTAAATTCGAAACACATTTAATGTTAGAATTATCACAAACTTTACTATGTGCTCCATTACTGGATTCTTGACAAGTCGCCATTTTGATACAAAGAGGTAAATAGTAACAGGAGTAGTTTCCCATGAACCGGTGTAAGGTTTAAAAAGTGTTATTTATTTTTTATTATTTTGTAATTATTGCGGGGGGGGGGGGGGGG
>MUZC01000964.1:1665-15799 GCA_002072015.1 Radix auricularia | reverse complement strand
GATACACGACAGCAATGAAGTTAAAAATCTTTTTTATTCTTAGCGAATTGATAATTAACATTTGCTAGATTGATTCATAGAGTCGTACAAGTAGACCGTTTCCTTGGATATTATTTTTCTCAATTTGCCTCAGATGACATGATTTTTTAAAAATAATAATAAAAGAAAGATATTAAACACTCAGTTTTCTGCCTAAATCATTAAAGCCCTGTATGCCACATTTAGCTCCGGCTACTTTGCAAGCAAACTTTATTGATGTTTCTAAAGTCCCACCTTGTGATAACGAATGTATGACAGCAGCATTGAACGTGTCACCGGCACCACAAGTATCCACAACCACAGCTGGTTTGAATGCAGGGGAAGTAACAACTCCTGTCTCGCTTGACATGGCGGCGGCCCCCTCATCACCCCAAGCACAAATCAGAACAGCCCCTTTCTTTAGCCTTGAGAAGTAGCCACGCGCGGCCTCTGTCATTGATGTAAAGCCTTCTTGCCTAGCAAAGTCTTTGCTGACAAACATTACATCTGGAAGCTTCCACATATCATACATTGCCATAGCAGCAGAGAATCGAAGTTTTTCCGCTTCTAACGACGTGATAATTGGTTTAAAAGAATCATCCTCCGCTTTTTTTTTCGTGTTGTATTCTATAATATATCTCAGCATTTTTGCAATCTCGCAAGCGTTGTCTCTTCCTTCAAAGTGGACCCATCCAAACATTTTGGAATCTAAGTCAATTTTTTCTTTGAAGTCGACAAGGCTTAATTCTGGTAGATTTTTGTTGGTGTGGAGGACTGTTCGAGTGTGCGACTCCTGACTAATAATCACAACAGAGATCGGACATAACGTATCTTTTTTTATAACCGAGTTTTGAAAAATTATATTGCTGTTCTGAAAATCCCCCTGAATAAAGGCCAACTCTCTATCATCGGATAGAGTGCCGAAAAATTCAGATCGGCCACCAAGTATTGAGAATACCGTTGCCGAGTTTGACGCATTTCCGCCTCGTTGCCAATAGCTATCCAAACATCTATGTCCGAAGTCCTCAGCAGGATAACTGGGTAAAACTTGAAATAGATCCACGCAGACCAGACCTACAAATATTACTCGGCGATTTGGATCAATTAAAAAATTGGTCATTTTTTGTGGAAGATCCGCTGGAAAACAGAAGAAAAAAAACATGAGCAAAAAAGTGAAAGTATTAAGATGACACCGGCATTTGTAGATATGGTACAATGTAATTCAGTAAAGTAAATGATTACAATGCTTACAATATAATAATGCCACTTTTTTTAAAAAAAATCATTATTAGTATTTCAGTCTTTCTACGATCGCGCACAAGCTAATTTGATAACAATGCAAACAGCGCACTAAAATTAGAAAAATTAGTAATAAAGAAATAGTTAACACAACCCAGATCCCCGAATCATGGTTAAAGGGCTGCGAGTCGAAGGTCATCGGTGTTTGTTTTCATTTTTTTACCATTTTTATTTATTATTCTTGCAACTAATAATTTTTTTTACTCATTTACACCCACCGATTGACGATTTAAAAATAATCAAATTTAAGGACTAATTCGTAAATTTATGTATCACTAACATTTACATGGATTCTTTAATTTCATTCACTGACTTACCTTTAAATCCCTTTTAAACGAATAATAATAATAAACCAAGGCATTTAAAATAATTTAAATTTTAAGCTCTTACTTACTTATTACTAGTCTTACACTTACTCTTACTCTTAACTATTACTTAATCTCTTATACTTATACTCACTTTTAATTCGGAAATATTTTCGAAACAACTTATTTCTTGACATAAGTTATATCATGGAAGTAGAGTAAAAAGAAAGTGGATCTCATCGTGACACAACTTAAATATTAAATGCTCTATTTAACGTTAGCATATTATTATTATTTATTTATTATTATCCCTAACTTCTTTTGATTTTGAATGTTAGCATTTTAACTATCACTCCTACGGGTGACTCCTACGCATAACTAAAGTGAATAGTCTATATTATACTACTATATTTTACTTATACTTATGGTCTTCTTTCTGGGAACTGAGTCCGAGGCTGCAATAAGCCCTAGAACTAGATGAAGATCAACAACCTTAGCAAATCTAAGTATGAGGCACTCTTACCTTTTTAAAATTTTAAAAACATACTAACATCAATTCTCAAAATAATATATAATATATTGCAAGGGTTTTAGAGAGGATACATTTCAACACATTGTCTTGTTTGAAAGGGGAGAGCACAGTACCTTATTCTGTTTTGTATGTAATTTAATTAAAAATGTAACTTACAATAAAATAATGATGTGTCTTTTTTAGAGATTAGAAGGTGGGGATACATTTTAGCATTTATTTAACCTACATTAGCGTGAATTGAAAATGTCTTTCTTATTTAACTTAATTGCCTCTTAAAAATATCTTAAAGGAAATCCTTTTTTAAAAAATACAAAAAACTTACCAAAACAAAGAACATAAGAATAATAAGATATTACTTAAAAATACCACCATCAGCTTTATTCAAAACGGTTTTCATACTTGATTATCAGTTTATATGTTACATTAAAATATATTTGGGCTGGTAATGATTAATTTAAATCTAATCGTTAACTTTTGCAAAATTAACAATTAATTTCATTAATTAATTGTTAATTTCAATTAAAGCCAAACATCTCAAGGGATGTAACACAAACAGATAATTGACATTTTTTAGTTTTATTGAGTTATTTCCCCTGTCTCATATACATAGAAAGACAATATTTTGGACTTTTTAAAACCGCTATGGACTGTTGTACTTTGCTCCTCAGTAATACAGATCCTGCGATCGGGGCATTATATTGTTTATGAATTATTTTAATCAATATTTATTAGATAAAATTTTTAACGATTAATCGAGAAATTAATCGTTGATTTCCAAAGCCCTAAAATATATTTATGTTTTGTAATTGACTTCAGAAAATTTGAAAATATTTTTTACAGACTGGATCAGACTATAGGAAAACCAACTTACTATGGAAATATGAGAGACAAGGAAAGACTAACACTTTGTGCTCGAATAGGAAGAATTGAAACACAGGTAAAAGATTGTTTTAATTGATGATAAGAAATAAATCTAGTTACAAACTTTATTAATACATATTTTTTAAAGTTTAAAATTTTCCATAGTGAGGTTATTTATATTTAAAATTATATATTAATATTTACTTTCCTTGTTGTTTCATGAATGCCTTAGATATTTATGATTAACTGGTTAATTTTTTAAAAATTTCACTGGGTCTCCAAAATTTATGCGACAGCAACACCTTTGATTTCTCAAGCTCTTAAATAAAATTTTTAAATTACCTGCACCATGTATTTCTTAAATTTGACTAGTTAATATATAATTTATGAAGCACTACATGGGAAGTTATTTGGTTTTAGGGACTGGTGATATCTTTTGGCTTAAAGTCATCATCTAGATTTAGAGAATCCATTTTGATATTTTGTTATTTATTCAACTAGCTGACCTGGTTTTCTTGTTGGCTATACAATAGCTGTTTTTTTATTTTCCAAGGAATTTGTTAAGGATAATGTACTCCTACTGTAACTATAACCATGTCATCCATTTTTTTCCAGATCAATAAAATGGACTTAAAGCTTGATCAGACCATAGTTCTTCTCAATATTCTTGTCCGCCAACAGCATCAGCATCATCATAACTCTAGCCAAAACACATCTCCAGATGTAAATCAAAACTCTTAGCATTATAAGAGTTAATTACTATTATTATTATTATTATTCATTTATTACTCATGCTGTCTATTATCTCAATCCTTACCAAAAAATATTTCAGCTGCTGTTTTATGACTGAATTTAGATTTTTCTCAAGTTTTAAGATGATTGATATTGTTTCTTTTATGATTAATTTCTTTATTTGGTAATTTTATTCTGCGATTAGTAACTATTTCTTTTAAAATAATGAAAAAAATTATTTAACCACCATCAAGTCAGAACTTTTATCAATTCTTTAACCACAGTGTTGATATTAGCTCAGTAAAATATATAAATATGTTTAACATGATTTTGGAGATTAGACTAATTAATATTAATTATTAATATTCACTTTATGTCAACAACAAAAATAAAAAAAGGAATTGTAATAATAGTTTTAAAATGTTCAAAATGATAAGAACTAATTGGTTGAAATATTATGCTACATTATTATAACATAGATTCACAAACAATTATCTAGTGTTATAAGGCCTCAAATTCCTAACCAAACGATATATTTTAGAATTACTTTTTCTACCAGTAGATAATGTTAGACAGAGGTTTGATCAGTTCTTTATTTAAGATAAAGGAATGTAGTAAAGTTGTAATAGCTTATTTTCACGCTTTTCCTCTCCCTTCAGTTTAGTCATAGGTTATTAGATATAAATTTTGTTTTTTTTCAATATTTTGTATTTTATAAGCACTTTTTTCATAAGATTCCTGACATTTGCATCAAAGAAAAGCTTCTGTTTACATGAGGTTATAATATCTTAACACTATAAGCACAATGGACTTTTAGTGATTTAATCTTGGTTTCACTGTAAAGTATTTTTTCCATTAGCACTAAGTATGCATAGCCTGAAAGAACTGATTGTTTATTCAATTTGAAAAAAATATATGCTTCTAAGCAGCTCAATAATTTGAATAATGATTCTTATAATAATTTTAAAAGATCATTTTTAAGTGATGTGATGCACCATCGTTCACAATCTGACTTAAACTAAAACGATGCACTTTTAATTAAGCCATTAACAATGTGCTGAATTGTTGTTTTTTTAACATTTAACTATTTGAAAGAACATTAAACTCTTTTTGGTAGTTATATCATTGTGAGAATCATTAACACAAATTAAGCACTTCAACATCAATAACAATTTTAACAAAAATTATGCTACTATATAGATTTTTTTTTCATATGGTAATATTTTTCCTGCTCTGTATTGTTTTTAGAATTAAATACCATTGACATTTAGAGCTTATGTTTTTCTTAATAATCTACTGCTAGTATTTATATCGCCTCTGTGATATCTAAGTTATTTTTACAATAGATAGTTTACTTTTTTTTTTAAAATGGATGATCATAGTTTGAAAGCTGGTTCAGAATAAAGTCAAAATTGATGATTTCACATTGAGCAAAGAGTGATTTAAATTTCAATTATTTTTTATACAAATATTTAATTCATTTCTCATTCCTTGAGTATGTTCATTCTTTTTTTTTTACCAGTTTGACTGCTTTGTATAAGAGAATAAGAACAATACAAATTTAATAAATAAATCATTGCAACTAGACTATAATGTTCCCATGAAGTTTCATTTCATTACTAGTTCTGGTAACATATTCCTGTCAAAAAATTCTTTTGTTTAAAATACAGAAACTTCATTAAACTTTAAGAGGGGTAGCAATTCACCCACATTGTTTTTTTCCCCATCTAGCTGCTTTTGTAGATATCTTTTGATACATTTTTATTTAATAGGTAGCTATACATATTTTTCAATAAAATGTTTTGAAAAATCATCTCCACTTTTTTATGAAATAGATATTATTATTTACCATTGTTGATATATTTCTTGTCCATTGTTTTTGTTTTCAAATCTTATGCTCCTCTATTTTTTTAACAAACATTATGTAATTTAAAATGCCATGTTGAAGATTATCATCCAAATATAATTGCATAGCCCTTGTGGATCATTGCAGTATCAGAAAACTAATATGGATATTTTTATTAAAAGAATTTTTATTATTAACATGTGGATAATCAAACTTATAAAATTGAAAGAGCAATAGGGCAGGTTATCAGCTTATGATGTAGAAAATATTAAAATGAGTATTGTTAATTTAAAAAAAAAACAGCATTTACATAATTGGTGATTGCAGAGTGACTTAAACGAAACTGGTTTTGCTCTCCAAGTTTTTTGTTGATGGTCAAAAGTTGATAACATCTGTGGACTTTTGGTAGGAAATGTTGTTTTTTTTTAAATTAGATACTTTTGGCAATACTAAACACATAGATTTCAAGTTAGTTGTCTGCAACTCTATAAAAATTTATATTTTATTTGTAATGTTTTTAACAACTTTGTTTCTCTGTTTCCATCATTCCAAGAAATTAAGGACCCAGATGTGTGTAAGTTGTAAATAAATGGATTATTTATGAATTACTACTGATGTTGCCCACTAAAAGGTTGTGATATTTAATATTTACTTCATTGATATTTGTTAACAAGGATCAAAGCTTATCTCATGAATCACAATGTATTCAGTTAATTTTTTTATGGTTAATATTTTGAAACATTTTCTTTTATTATCTATGATGTTAAATTATCTTTATCAATGCAAGTTGTTTAAAACATTATAAGGCTACATATAAAATAATGTCCACACTTCATTAACTTAATCTGTGTACTCTACAGCAGTGCTTCTCACAGAGGTGGCCCGCAGACCAGTACCAGCCCTTGGGACATCCGCTGCTGGTCTGTGGGACATCCACTACTGGTCTGTGGGGCATCCACTACTGGTCTGTGGGACATCCGCTGCTGGTCAGTGGGACATCCACTACTGGTCTGTGGGACATTCGCTGCTGGTCAGTGGGACATCCACTACTGGTCTGTGGGACATCCACTACTGGTCTGTGGGACATCCACTACTGGTCAGTGGGACATCCACTACTGGTCTGTGGGACATCCACTACTGGTCTGTGGGACATCCACTACTGTTCAGTGGGACATCCACTACTGGTCAATGGGACATCCACTACTGGTCAGTGGGACATCCACTACTGGTCTGTGGGACATCCACTACTGGTCAGTGGGACATCCTCTACTGGTCTGTGGGACATCCACTACTGGTCTGTGGGACATCCGCTGCTGGTCCATAGAAGTTATCAAGAAAAGATAGAAAAATATAATTATAATCCTCCATTTGAAACCATTTATTCTAACCCTATAGAATATGTGACAATATGGCAATTTTTTCCGCAATAAACACATAAAATAAAACAAATAAAATCAAATACATAACGATGCACTACCTCGTCAGTAAAGTGCAAACAAGTTCACTGGTCCTTAGTGCCATTTAAAAATTCCTACCAGTCCGCCATACTAAAAAGTTTGAGAAGCATTACTCTAAAGATTGTAAAGAATATTCCTGGATGCATGGTTTCAACTGCTTTATGAACAACTTAAATGTCAAATTTAATAAGTCCCATAAGAGAATTCCATCTCTTATTTTTTAAAATACATATATTTATGGATATTCATTTTGGAATCAAGAAATTATAACAGTTGTAGTAAAAAGCCAATGCACAGAAAAATAACTTTGGGGCCGTCCATAAAGTATGTCACGCTCCAGAGGGGGGGGGATGTAAGAAACTGTGATAGTTTGTAATAGGGGGGAGGGTGGGGTGTCCGGCCATGTGTAACGTCACTGTCTTTTATGTTAAATTTTAATTATTTTGTTAATAAAATATTATTTTGCACGAAAGTGTGACGTACTTTATGGACGGCCCTTATAATATGAATGCCTTTATAATTCTACTTCCTGAACACGTTTTTTTTTCAAAGATTTTTGTCCCCACATTTTTTTTCCTTATTGAAATTAATATAAAAAATTTTGTAATCTGCTTTATCCAATGAACATTAAAAACGCTTTTGTAAATTTGATTGTGTTTCTATTTGAAAAGTGAAGAATCTTATGCTATAGTTACTTATTCATCAAGGAAATTTTGAACATCTGTTGCATCATGTGTGTATCTTTTGAATATTTTTTAAAAAAATTTTTGACCACATTGTCCAAGTTATGGAAAATAAAAAAGTGCAATAAAATAAACTTATGTTGAACAGATACAACTGCGTTCCCTTTTTGTTTTCCGAATATTTTCCCAAATCGTTATCATACTAATAGTTGAATTACTCATCGAAAAACTGTTCTGCTAATGTGATTTATCACTAGTATTTTATTAATTATGTATTCTATTCAGTCACAAGACAGTAGTTTTTTCTTATTTCTAATTATACAAATATATATATTAGGGCTGCGAAAATTACAGACTAATTTCTCGATTAATCGGTAATTACTTTAATCGATAAAATAGCTATTAAATTTAAAGTAAATGTTTTTTAACATTTTTCTCAATTTATTTTTAAAATAATTAATTAATTAATAATTAATAATAGTTTCTTTTTTACGTAAAAATGTCTCCATTTAAAAAGAAGTTTTCGAAAGTATAAACTTTAAAATTACCTGTTTTATAGGGAAAATGGTATTTAAAAAAACATTGTTTTTTTTTTTATTAATTAACGATAAAATTAAAATTCATTGACATTATATTGAACTATTTATATTTAAATATATATCCTAACAATATTTTTTTTAAAAAATTTGAATCAAATTAGATACTTAAATTATAGGCAATTTAAAAAATGCCCAAAAAGGGCACACAATGTGAAAGAAAACAACACTAAAAAAATTTATCATGAGGTCTTAGAAAAAATAAATCATAACTTGGGATAAAATCATGAACTTTATGATTTTGTTAATCATCAAACAAATACTATACAGCTATATTATTTCTATATTTTTAAAAGTAAGTTGAAATTTTCATCCGAGTGCTTAAACTTTAAAACGTTATTTAACTTTTTTTTTAAATTGGTAACTATGTTTTAAAAATAAATCAATAAATAAAAATAAATTGCCTGTTTTTATTACTGCCCTTGAAATTTTCAGTATAATGACGTCATACATCTTTATTTTTAGCTTTTTAACAAAATTAACGATTAATTAATCGATAATTTTTCAAAAGTTAACTATTAAATTTAATTTAATCGATAACAGCCCTAATATATATATATATCTAATATATAAAGCTGAAAGTTTGTTTGTTTGTTACCAATACAAATCCACACCGTTGGACCCAGGGTGGTGAAATTTTGCAGGGGACCCCAATTTGACCTGGAATAGGTCATAGGCTATGTTTTAACCCAAGGTGACCACCCCTAGGGTAAGGGGGCCCATTTTTTGCTTTTTTCCTTATATGAGCTATATAAAAAAATGAAAATCACGAATTCTCTTATTTCGCGTGTAGGTTAAAGCATAAAACTTTGGGTAGTTGTTAAGTATACTTCTACGATGGTAACAGGCGAAAACAATATTTGAATTATCACTTACTGGGGTCCGGGGGCCCAAATGTTTTTTTTTTATATTAAAAACTGACTAATCACTAATTATCCAACTCTCCGTGTAGGTAGAAGCATGACACTTTGGTAAATTGTTGAGTAGCCTCTTTGAACGATTATTGGCGTAAATTTTTTTAGAAATCACAAAAAGTGGGGCCCGGGGGCCCAAAAACTATTTTTTTAAATACTGAAAATCGATGCTTATCCACTTTCCCGAGTAGGTAGAAGCATAAAACTTTGGGAATTTGTTGAGTACACTTCCGCAATTGTAACATGTTGAAAAAATATTTAAAGTATCACTCATTGGGGGCCGGGGGCCCAAAGGTATTTTTCCTATTATAAAAACTGACTCATCACTAATTCTCCGATTTCACGTATAGGTAGAAGCATGAAACTTTGCAAAGTTGTTGAATAGCCTATTGTGAAAATTATTGGCGGAAAATAATTTTAAATATCACACTCATGGGGGCCGGGGGCCCAAAAGCGTTTTCCCTTTACAAGGACTATATAAAACATGAAAATCACCAATTATCCTATTTCAAGCCTAGGCAGAAGCATGACACTTTAGGAAGTTGTTCAGTACACTTCCCCGATGGTAACAGGCGAAAACAATATTGAAATTCTGACTTATTGGGGCTGGGGGCCCAAATGTATTTTTTCTTCTATGAAAATGGACTCATCACTTATTCTCCGATTTCCCGTGTGGGTAGAAACATGAAACTTTACAAAGTTGTTGAATAGCCCATTGTGACAATAATTAGCGGAAAATAATTTTAAAATTCCCACTCATGGGGTCCGGGGGCCCAACAATGTTTTTTTTCTCTTACATGGGCTACTTAAAATATGAACAGCACTAATTATCCTATTTCCCGCGTAGGCAGAGGCATGAAACTTTGCAAAATTATTCAGCAGCTTATTGTGACAATTTTTTGTAGGAAATAATTTTAAATATCACACTCATGGGTGCCGGGGGCCAAAAAGCATTTTTTTCCATTACAAGAACTAAATAAAATTTGAAAATCACTAATTATCTTATTTCCCGCGTAGGCAGAACGATGAAACTTTGGGTAGTTGTTCAGTACAGTTCCACGATGGTAACAAATGAATATAATAATTAAATTCTCACTTCCTGTGGGCTGGGGGCCCAAATGAAGTTTTTTTCCTTATGTTAGCTTTATAAAAACTGAAAATCACTAATTCTCCTTTTTCCCGTGTAGGTAAAAACATGAAAATTTGGCCAGTTATTCAGTACACGTCCATGATGGTAACAGTTGAAAATAATATTTAAATTCTCACTTACTGGGGGCCGGGGGGCCCACATGTTGTTTTCTTATTTTTAAAAATTTACTCACCCCTAATCCTCTAACTTTCCGTGTAGGAAGAAGCATAAAACTTTGGTAAGTTGTTGAATAGCCTCTTGCCACGATTATTGGAATTTTAAAAAAATTAGAATTAAATTTCATGGAGCCGTGGGCCCAAAAATTTAATTTCTCCTTTTATTGAATATTGCTATTTTTCCTTTTCCCGTTTAGGTAGAAACATAAGAATTTAGGAAGTTGTTTAGTACACTCCCGAAATGGTAACAGGCAAAGAATATCTTAAGTATCACTCAGTGGAGACGGGGGCCTCAATGTATTTTTTTAAAATATAAAAACTGACTCATCACTAATTTTCTGATTCCCCATGTAGTTAGAAGCATGAAACTTTAAGGAAACTATTGAGTACACACCCGCGCTGGTAACAAGCGAAAAAAATATTTAAATTGCCACTCAATGGGAGACGGGGACCCAAATGTATTTTTTTCTTAAATACAAAGTTAATCATCCCAAATTCTTCAACATCCTGTGCAGGTAGACGCATGCATATTTGGGATGGTAGCAGGCAAACTTATCACTCAATTGCAGTTTTTTCACCTTATATTAGCTAAATTACAAATTTAAAAAAAAACTTTGGATACTCTGTAAATGCATTTTTAAACAACTCGGAAGATACAAATTTGAAGGCCTATGTTAAAATTCGTTTGGTCAATAAAATAATATTTTTCAATCTTTTGTGGCCCTTGGCCCCTAATCTCTTTTTCGTTAACGTTTAAAACATTTTACCATTCGTTACCACTCTATTTTTTAAATCAAATTTGGACTAACAAATATATTCATCATGATCCAAATGGAAATAAGCTGTTGTTTTGAACTATACAATTTGCACCCATAGGGCTCCGGACTTCAAATTTTAGTTTTTTAAAATAAGTTTTAATTTTTAATAGTAAAAACACATTTTAGGGCTGGAGACCGGTTTGCCATTTTAACCTTAGTTATATAAAAGGTAATTTAAAAATTGTCTATTGAGTTAATGGATAAATTATTGAACAAATGTGATTTTAAAAATAATACAATTTCCAATGGGGTTATGAACTTTTAACGTCTGTTCCAAGACGGTTTAGTTAATATATTTAGCATATCCATCATGATTTAGATTGAAATCAAAGGGATATTGAATTAGTGTTTACCGGTTCTAAGCGCTAACTGAAATCTTAAAATACCGCTGCAAAGCGCGGGTAATTAGCTAGTNCTCTGTCTGTCTGTCTGTCTGTCTGTCTGTCTGTCTGTCTGTCTGTCTGTTCCCTAATAACTCAAGATCCAGACAACCCAGTCAAGTGAAATTTAGTAAACGTACACACAATTATATGGGGAAGGTTCTTAAATAGGTTTCGTTCCATAAATTCACACTCAGGGGCGCCGGGGGGGCCAACAACTTTTTTTCCTTATTTGAGCTATATAAAAAATGAAAATCAACAATTTTTCTATTTCTCGAGGAGGCAGAAGCATGAAATTTTAGGAAATTGTTTAGTACACTTCTGCAATGGTAACGGGCAAAAATATATTTTAATTACCTCTTTCTGGGGGCTGGGGGCCCAAATTTAGTTTTTTCCCTTATATGAACTATATATAAAAACTGAAAATCACTAATTATCCTATTTTACGGATAGGTAGAAGCATGAAACTTTGGCAAGTTGTTAAGTAAGCTAACCCGACGATATTTTGAAATAAACAATTTTAAACTCCCCACTCATGGGGAGCCAGGGTCCCAAATGTAGTGTTTTTTTAAAAATTATATACACTATATAAATAGTGAAAATCACCCATTCTACAATTTCCCATGTAGGTAGAAGAATGAAACTTTGAGAAGTTGTTAAGTACACTCTCCTAACGCTAATTTGCGAAAAAGAATTTCAAACTTCCCACTCATTGGGGGCCGGGGGCCCAAATGCTGTTTTTTCTTATATTAGAAACAAACTCATCCCTAACTCTCCAATGTACCGTGTCGTAAAAACATGAAACTTTTGGAAATTACTCTCCTAGCAATAATGGCAAAGAAAAAAAAATCACACTTATGTGGTACCGGGGGCCCAAATGTACTTTTTCTTAAGTGGGCGACAACGAAATACAATCACGTCTCAAGAAAGATCAGGTTTCTGATTATGTGGAAGCATGTGCTCCTCCAAACATTGATGAGTACAACCCCACAGTGGTAACAGGTGAAAAAAATATTTAAATTATCACTTACTGGAAGCCGGGGGCCCAAATGCAGTTCTTTTTTTTTTTTTAAAGACTAATATATGCTATATAAATACCGAAAATCCCCCATTCGACTATTTCCCGTGTAGGTAGAAGAATGAAACTTTGGGAAGTTGTTAAGTACACTCTCCTAACGCTAATTTGCAAAATAGAATTTTAAACTTCCCACTCATTGGGGGCCGGGGGCCCAAATTTAGTTTTTTCTTATATTAAAAACTCACTCATCATTAATTCTCAAATTTACCGTTTAGGTGAAATCATGAAACGTTTAGAAATTCTTGAGCATACTCTGCCGACAATAATGGCAATCGTTCCATCAATTCCAAATCTAGGGGCCGGGGCCCAAAAACGTTTTTCCTTCGTTATTTGAGGTATATAAAATTGAAAATAACTAATTATCCTATTTCCCGAGTAGGCAAAAGCATGACATTTTAGGATATTGTTTAGTTCATTACCCAAATTATAACAGGCGAAAATATATTTTTATTATTACTTTCTGGGGTCCAGGGGCCCAAATGTTTTTTTCCCTATATGAGCTATATGCAAATTGAAAATTACCAATTCTCCTATTTCCCGTGTATGTAGAAGCATGAAAGTTTTGCAAGTTGTTAAGCACACTCTACCAACGCTAATTTGCAAAAAAGAATTTTAAAAATCCCACTGTTGGGGGCTAGGGGACAAAAGGTAGTTTTTTCTTATATAAAAAGCCGTCTTATCTCTAATTCTCAAATTTACCGTTCACTTAAAAAAATGAAACTTTTGGAAGTTATTGAGCACACACCCTCCAAACAAAAATGGAGAAAAAATCTTTTAAAATTCTCCTTCAGGGTGGGACTGCTGTTCCCACATGTATTTTTTTCCTTAAATGAGCTGTGTTTCACATCTCCAATGGTAACAGGTGAAAACATATTTAAATTATCTCTCTAAGGGGGCCGGGGCCGAATGTAGTTTTCTTCGTTATATGAGCGATACAAAAAGTGAAAATTATTAATTCTCCTATTTCCCGTTTAGGTAGAAGCATGATACTTTGGGAAGTTGAGAAATACATAACTGCCATGGTAATATAGTGTTGTTTTTTTTTACTCATATAAGCTATATAAAAATTGAAAATATTTAATTCTACTATTTGGAATAATGGGAATTCGGAAAATGTTAATTACACTACCACGATAGTGCAGTCTTAACTGGTGTGCCAGAGTCTTGGGATTGCTGGTATAGAATTGCAGACACTATGCTTTTCTGATAGGCAATAGTATTTGACCTGCTTTAAGATAAATGTACCCTTTTACTTCATGCAAATAAACAGTATATTACGCTTCAACAGAAAACCTCATTTAAAACCCGTG
>MUZC01000963.1:109530-130550 GCA_002072015.1 Radix auricularia | reverse complement strand
TATATATATATATATATATATGTTTTAGAGTTTTATGATACTATTTAAATTTTGTGTTGGTGGCCGCGGTGGTCGCATGACATGGTCCGATGGTCACGAGTTCGAATCCATGGGAAGCCAAGGACCTGTTCCCGGGGCCTAGGGAGTCCCCGAGTTCCACCCAGCTCCAAATGGGTAAAAGCGGCGGGGTAATGCGTGGAACCCTTAGTCGTAACATGTGAACGCTGCATCACTTGCCAAAAACAACTGCTGCCTTGCAGATGGTCTTGGCTGACCAAAGGCAATTGAAGCAAATCCAGAAAATACAGCAGGCTGAAGTCGGAGACCACGGGCCAATTTGACTCCCTGGCAAAAACTGGAGGCAAACAGGTCCAGTCAGACCAACCCCTACACCCCGAAGAAATAAAGGCGTTTTTCAAAAGTAGTGAAGCAGTAAGATGGTCCGAGCTGAAAGCCCACCATCCAGAGGGTGATGCATTCTTTAAACTCCCCTGCCAATCTCAGAACATCATATTCAGACTAAGGACGGGCCACAACAAACTTAGGCAGCACATGTTCCGCAAACTTCGAATTGGTGAAACTGAATTGTGCCCCAGCGGAACAGCTGCAGAGAACGCGGAACATGTGCTACAAAACTGCACTCTGTGCCTCCACACCCGAGCGGCCATTTGGCTACCTTCCACGATAAACTGTATGGTGAACTGAGCCAATTGACATCCACAGCGCAATACATCACGGATATAGGGCTTGTGATCTAAATTCTCCTTCAAAAAAGATTTTGAGAACGCAGAAGAAGAAGAAGCAGATGGTCTTGGCTGACCAAAGGCTATGGAAGCAAATCCAGGAAATACAGCAGGCTGAAGTCGGAGACCACGGGCCAATTGGCGCCAAACTCGTGGCACGCAAAACTCAATATTCAATATTGAGAACGCAGAAGAAGAAATGTTGTGTTAAAGTACCTATAATTTTCAGAGAGCGTGCCCCAGAAATCAGTTTTATAATGAATTATTGATAATTGCTTAGGTAATGTTAAGGTATTAAGAAACGAAGTATTTTAATGCGTTATGATCTTGCTCTTTTGAGCAGTCTCTGTATACAGGGTTTTGTCAATACGGTTTTAGAAAATTAATAACTTTAGACCGGTTGGGGTCAGTGGTCAGTAACAGGCGTAATACGAGCCGCCAAAATCCATATTTAGCTTGTCGGCATCCTTCCGTCTTGCAAGACGATGGTGCATCACGGTTGATCTGGTGTGCATTTCCGTGTGTGGCTGTGCTTTCCTATCCTTGAGTGACAGTCTTTACCACAGCTTTGGCACACGAACTCTGTGCTACCCAATATTGTTGCCTTTCTCCTAGCTCTCCTGTATGTAGCCTCCTTCATCCCTCGCTCCTCGGCTACTA
Organism: Radix auricularia; assembly: GCA_002072015.1. Lineage (NCBI taxonomy): Eukaryota > Metazoa > Mollusca > Gastropoda > Lymnaeidae > Radix > Radix auricularia. The sequence goes on along the minus strand of MUZC01000963.1, from coordinate 129,147 downwards.
TAACGCTTTCCACTACAACCGTGCGTAGATCTGTCTTCTGCCTTAGACTCCCAGTCGCTTGTGCGTATTCTGGCTGCTTTATGTCCCTTTGGCAGACATTTTTAAATCTCATAAGTGGGTTACTTTTCTTTCTATTTCCCGATGCTAGTTCTCCATATAGAACGTCCTTGGGGATGCGGCCAGAGCTCATTTTTTTTACATGTCCTAGCCATTTCAGGCATCTTTCACCAAGAATTGAGAACATGCTTTGGATATTTAACACATCAGATCCTCACGATCTGGCACTTTATAATGCCAGTAAATTCTCAGGATGTGACGCAGGCATCTCAAGTGGAAGCTATTAAGTTTGCGATTATAGGATTTTTAAGTGATCCATGTCTCACTTCGATAAAGCAGCGTACTGATGACGCAGGCTCGATAGACACAGAGTTGGGTTTTCTCCTTTACCATAGTGTTTTGCGAGATACGTTTATTTAGTTTAGCCATTGTGGCAGCTGCCTTGCCAATTCTACTGTTTATTTCTTCGTCAATGGACAGTGTGTTGGAGACTTTATCCCAGATAGGTGAATCTGTCCACAAACTCCAAGATTTCATTGTCAATATTAAGGGTACGAGGAAAACTTGTGTCATGGGCAATGATACTTATTTTTTAAAGCTGATTTGCAGGAAACTATATTTTCAGGCGTTGGAGAAGCTTGACACGACTTGTAGCAAATCAGTTTCTGTGTGTGCTGTTAGTGCCGCATCACCCGCAAAAATAGCTCACGAATTAGGACATCTATTGTTTTGTTTTTTGCTCGGAGGGGGGCAGTATTGAAAAGTCCTCCATAAACTCTGGTGTGTAACCAGATTCCATCCCAGTTATCCTTGAAAAGGTATCGAAACAGTGCAGAAACGAATATTGCGAACCGTGTTGTTTAACTCTGCTGCTGACTGGAAAGGTTTCTGACGTAGCGCCATCGAACATCACTGTAACCTACATATTTTCATTCATGAAACTGTCTGATTATGGTGAGTAGATTTTGTGGGACAACCGATTTTTTCCCCAGAATTTGGAATAGCCGTTGCGACTTACTAAATCAAAGACTTTTGTAAGATCTACAATGGCAATTTATAGTTATATTAGCTTCTCTGCATTTTGCCGGAAGCTGCAGTATGGATAACACCATGTCTATGGTTGACCGACAATGCCGAAACCGCACTGAGTGTCTGAATAAATGTGGGATGCTTAACTCTCTACTCGCGTTAGTATGACATGGGCAAAGGCCTTTCCTACAAAACTAAGGAGTGATCTGCCGCGATAGTTATTGAAGTCACTTCTATCGTAATTGTTCATATATAATGTCACTATATTTGCATCCTTTAGGTCCTGGGGGATGTAGCTCTGTTTCCAACAGAGGAACAGAAGCTCGTGCAAAGGTTGTAGTAATACTATCTTGCCACTCTTTAGAGCTTTTGATGGTATGCCAACATTCCCAGGGGCTTTTTCACTAGCTAGGCAGTCGATTGTTTTGCTAAGATCTTTCTCTGTGGGCACAACATCAAGTTACTCCATGGGCGTCCTAGCTGGGATGTCATCTATAGCGGTGCTGGAGACTGTGGTAACTGTTGCATGCAGTTCCAGATAATGCTAAAACCACCGCTTTAGCTGCGCTGCCTTGTCTTGTATAATTTCTCCACTCTTGGACTTTAGTTGCTTTTTTGATATTTTTCTAAATGTGTTTTACTTTATTTAACTTAAGTTGTTCAATTCTATTTATAGGATGTTCAAATACTTTCTATGGCCAAAGTTGTTTACAAAGATGTAGTGTAAACTGTACCAGCCAGTTATGTGACACAGTTGATGGACATTGTCTTTCATGCACGCCAGGGAAAACTGGAAAATTTTGTGATAGTGGTGAGGATATGCTACAAGTTTTTATGATAAATCAGTGATAAGTTATGATAAGAAAGTTGTCAATATGTCTTCTAACATTTATAATTATCAGATTGTAATCAAAATATCTTCTAACATTTACAATTATCAGATTGTAGTCCACACATCTTCTAACATTTACAAATATCAGATTGTAGTGCAAACATCTTCTAACAATCACAAATATCTGATTTTAGTCCAAAAATCTTTTATTATTTACAATCTTCAGATTGTAGTCCAAAAATCTTTTATTATTTACAATATCAGATTGTAGTCCAAACTGTGGCGGAAATAATAGCTGTCATCAAGATGATGGACGTTGTTTGCTAGGATGTAAAGATGGTTATGATGGGATCACATGTGACATAGGTAACTGCAGTGCAAAAAACACGTATTTTCTTAAACTGCCTATAACTAATTATTTTTAAAAAAAACAGACATTAGAAACTTCAAAATATTTTTTTAAAAAAAGAAAAATCTAATTGACCCTAACATATAACCGCTATTGGAAATAGAATCTTTTAAACCGAAACCCGTATTTGCGTAAAATATATACGGAATTTATATTTTTGTTTACTGTTTTTATTTGGCTTGGCACATCCGTTGAGTTGCTCACTTGTCAAAAACAGTTTATGTGTGGTAAGTCTTCTGTTTTAACAAATCAAGTATTGAGATTTTCTTGAATGATGGTGTATCAATATATTTACAATTCAAGAGTGGAGTAACGAATTATTATTAACAGTTTGCCAAGTTAGAGAATATTTTAAAAGGCTTTTGGTTTAAAATCTTTTTCATAAAATTACATATTGATAGTGAGATAATTTTTTACTTAATACTCATATTTACTTAGATAGTTCTCACACTTTAAAGTTTCTTGAGTCGTCAAAATGAAAAGTGCTAATTAGATATATTTCTCTCTCAAAGCTTTTTTTGTGTTGTTGCTATTTAACAGTTCCGTAGCTAGTAATTTGTAGGGATTTGAAGGCCCGAGAGCTTAACATCTTTGGTTGCCCCACATAGTAACGTGAAAGTGGCGTAATATTTAATGGGAAAAACAATTTCGGAATCTAATTTTGGGGCGCCACCTCAATTGGGTGCCCGGGGGACTTTCAAATTTTATGCCCCCTCCCACTCCCATTGTTACGCCCCTGCTATCCAAATAGTGCTTCAAATGTTTATGTCTTTTCAAATAGATAATGAGTGGATAGTTTTATTACATGTAAAAAAATAATTAAAAATAATACAATGATTGCGATGTCCTCATACAAAGGCAACTTCTAAAACTTAACTTTATCGTAAGCTGGACGCAAACAATCCTTGGGAGGATATATTAAGAACACAATATCAAGAAAAAATGTTTAAAATATTTCCATTTGAGAACAAGAAGCCTGTTACAACATTATGACTCAAATATTTTTTTATTAACGCATATTCCTTTAGTTATTTAGTGACTAAATGGGGTAACTAAACAGCTCTACTATAGATGATGGCTATCACAGCCAGAATTAGGTAAGAAAAGTATTATAACATTCTGATTGTTAAAAATCTTCATTTTTAATAACGATAATAATATACATTTTTTAAAATCAGATTTCATAATTTGTTTAATTATGTCTTCAAGTGTTCGTATTGAATGGCTATAGAAGGATGGTGTAAGTGCTTTAATTAAACAAATGATAAATGAAGGAAAAATATTAAATTTGAGAAAATATGACCAATTTGTCTGTTCCTTGTTTGAAACTAATCTTGTAGCTCTTTGTATTGGAAGTTTTACCATAATTTAAAAAAAAATTCATTAACTTATTTTTTAAATTTTTATTGTCTATTATAAACTAATTCCCATTCATTAAAATTGTTTTAACCATATTAAATGATAATAAACGTAAATTTTAAAACCGTCTATTGATAAAAAATGTCGCTCTAATGTACAAAGCTGCATGCTGCCCTTAAGATAAGTTTAAATCCTCCCCCCCCCCCCATTTTTCACAACATGATTTGTGTAAAACATAAATGTTGTGTTGAAATTTATTTTTAAACTCCAGTCTTTGATTTAGATTTGTTGTGAGCCAAGTACAGTTACAGCAACATAAAAGAGAATATTTTTGTAACGTCAGAGAGTGAGAAGCTTTCATGTGTAGTTTTACGTGTCATTTATTAAAAGGTAATCAGCGGTACAAAGTGCATTTTACTACTTGCAGTTGCTCCCAGCATTGGGTTGGATATTTAGCTCTCTGACCATTGTAACCATGAAAATTACATTTCGTCGCATGCTTTAATTATGTGGCCTGGTCACGTCTATGATGATAGTGAATTTAATATACTTCATGCAAATATAATTTGCTAGGGTTAAATCAATTAACTTTCCGTAACTATTACATATACTCCTTCTAATTTGAGGATTGCAATACATTATAATGTAGTTAATATTAAGTCTGAAGTAAGTGAATTAGGTTTACTAAAATAGTTTATAATAATGGAATGCATAAACGTTAACTTAATTAATCAAATAATTTCAAATATTAACAAAACATATTTAATTGTAAACAAAACACAGCTTGTACACTACAACACAAGTGCTTTTGATAAATTCCAAAAGCCTTTTTCCAAACTCTCTGACTAGTGGTGGCAGCCAAAGTATTATAAGGGGCTTTTTTGTCCTTTTCAATAACTTGTTTTCTAAATGTTTTGTTAAAATTATTTTTTTGGTCTACTTTTTCAGTTTTGTGATTGATCTTACTTTCCGCTTTCATCACTTTCCCGAGATTAACTAGCTGCTGTAATAGATGTTACAAATTAATGAACCTCTGAGAAATGATAAAATAAACTTGCTGCAACGTCAGATCTAAGCCCAAAATGCTGATGATTTCAAGGTTTTTGGCTTTGAGATTATTTTTTTTTATATTTTGCTTTGACTTGAATAACTGACTTCAAATTGAAAGGCCAGAACGTTTGATCCCCTACTAGACGAATTCCATAGAGAAAATATCATATTATATAGCTCAAAAGACTGTAGAATGACACATAAACTTGCTGGTGAGTAAAAATTTGACTTCTAAACTTGTTGGTGAGTAAAGACTTGACACAATAACTTGTTGGTGAGTTACAACTTCAACAATAAATCAAACACCCAGAGACAGCGTAATTCTGCTAGGGCAGATTTGTTTTCCAATTTATTTTATTTCCTTTCCCAGGTAGACTGTGAATTCAGTGAGATCAAATTAAAGTCACTGGGGATTACATCTATTACCAGTAAAAATATGGAAGTTGGCAACATTTAAAGTGATTGGAAACAAAGAAAGATTCACCCCAGGCAGAGAAGAAAAAATATATAATAAAATTACCTGGAATTTAAATACATGCATGTTTATATTTCTTTGTGTAATTGTTTTAGATTAAATAATTTTTATGGTAAGATGGTAGCTGATAGAAGAGATTTACATGCCATTGATTACAGATTAATTAATATTGTGTTTATACTTAACTACAATGTAAAAATTAATTTTTTATTAAAAATAAATTATAGTTTTACTTAAAATTTCCATGCCCCAAAAATGCATATGCAAATAAATGCAGAAATGAAATTCTATCAAATTACAGCTATAACATTACATGTGTAAAATTTTTATAAGCGTACTACTAAATAATATTAAAATTAATCTATTAGGAACGAAATGAAATGTTGCCAAAACAATGGCTTCATGACTAATGAGTAAAAACATCTTTAACGTTACACCAACCACCCAGACAACAGTTGTTTGTTATTTAGCCTTATCGTCCATGAGGGACATCCAGTTTATTCCTTCGTACATGTTTCTGATTATATCCGTAATCTTCTGTGGCACCCTATACTGCCTTAGCAATCTCCACAGTGTTTCTCTGACCACACTGTCAAAGGCTTTTTCGTATTCAACAAAGTTGTTATAGACTGACTGCTCTAGATTGATACGCAGTATCGCTATCTCAGTGCAGGATCTGTTGGTGCGAAAACCAGCTGGTTGGTCCCACAGCAGAGAAACTACAGCGTTTTTCCTTCTTTTAAGTAGTACACGGTTGAAATCGTTTCTTGAGATGGACAGCAGGGTAATCCCCCTTCTTTGGGATCTTGATAAGGTATCCCTCTTTCCAATCGGAAGGCACTTGCTCCTCTTCCCATATCTTCATAAACAGAGGGTGTAGCATTTCCACACTGGTTTCCAAAACCACTTTCAGTGCCTCTGCTGGGATGCCATCAGGCCCTGCATCCTTTCTATTTCTGAGTTGTTTAATGGCCCTGCTAATCTCTCATTTGGTGGGTCTATTAAGGTCAATTAGCAGATATTATCAGTTGGTTGGATATCTGGTGAATTCTTTGGTTTTGGCATGTTTAAGAGCTCTTCAAAGTACTCCTTAGATCTCCCTCTCTGCTGCACATCAATAGCTATGTTGTTTCCCCTTTTAACAAGTCTCTACCTTGAAAAAATGCAAAATCTTCCCAGACACCATTTTAATGGTATCAAACAGTTCCCTCGTGTTCCCTTGGGAAACTGCATCATTGTTTCTTTGGCAAGTTTATCAACAAATTCTTTCTTGTCCCTCTTGATGCTATTCTTAATTTCTTTATTTGCATCTGCAAACTCTGTCTGAGACTTGTATTTCTGCGCTCGTGTGCAGCTGTTATTTATTTCTGTTTTCTTTCTTTCACTTTCTTCTATTTTAATTAGTTTACCTGCTGTTATCCATTCTTTTTGTGCCCGCTTCCTGTTTCCTAGCACTTCTTGACATGTTGACTGGACTGTTCATTCACGCCTTGCCACTTTCCTTCAGTGGTCTCGTCTTCGAGTATTTCGAGTTGGGTATCCAACTTATTGGATAGTGAGACCTTGAATTCTTCCTTTTTGGCTTAGTCTTTCAGGAGGGAGGTGTTATACCGAGACCTATATGCTGGTTGCTCGGTATAAAGTCTCTTTAGCTTTGATGTTATCCTGGCCTCAGGAATATGGTGATCTGAGGCAACATCAGCTCCCCTCTTTACATGAACGTCTTGGAGAGATCACCTGAATATTTTAAAAATGCATACTTGGTTTATTTGGTTCATTGTTCTCATGTCCAGTGAGACCCATGTAGCTTTATGTATTCTCTTGTGCTAGAAAATACTCCCCACTATGACCAGGTCTGCGGTGGCAAATAGGTCCGCAAACCTCTCACCATTGTCGTCCATCTCGCATAACCTCTTCATACCCTGTGTTGCTATTGCCGATCTTGACATTTAAGTCTCCAATGAGGATGACGATGTTCCTCCGTGAGCGACCCCTGACTATGGTCATCACTCCATTGTAGAATTCTCCTCTGTCTCTTTCATCGCTTTCATAAGTTTGTGCGTAGCATTGGATGACATCTAGATTGATGCTACGCTTTTTGTCTGAAAGGTTGCTAAAAGAATTCTAGATCCATGGGCCTCCAATCCAATGAGTGCTCCGTGTGCTGTCCTTGATATCATCATGGCAACACCCATGGTATGTGGTGCATCATCTTCTCGTGTCCCGAAAATCACTTATGTCCTCATCCAGTCCATCTTTTTTTCTCTAATTCCGAGAATAAAGAGCTTATATCTCCTAATCTCGGTGGCTATTTGTGCAGCTTTACCAACCATCTTACATCGTGCGGACATTCCAAGCTCCGATGGCGGTGGTGGTCCTGGTAGAGATGATGGTTGTCGGCCTAACAGCTTCCAGGTTTTGGCTTTAATTTAACTATTAGTTAATATTTCCCTCATCAATGGATCCATCCTCTCCCAGGACTGAAATGTCTTTTGTTCCTCTTTTCAGTGTTTTTTTAACTTTGTAGCTATGTTTTTTTTTTAAATGGCAGGGTTGTTGGCCTTGCACGCAACCACTTGGGTGCTTGCCCCTCACTGCTCAGTGGGTAGCTGCCTTTGTTCGGGTTGGGTCCCTAGCCTTGGTGGATCCCTCCACTTCCTACAAGGCAGTAGGGCTGATTTTGGTCCACCCCGGGTATTTTATTTCCCCGGTACCCTCTATGTCTAGTTGGATTCCCTCTATCCACCGGCTGGAGAGGCGCTCGATAGAAGATCAGCATCTCCCACGAGATCCAGACCGCAGTCTTGTTCCTGACACAATTTTGACAATTAATCATGAGAAGGAGACCAACTCGGGGTGGGTGATAATCGTTGGGAGAATTCTAGACCCAGTTATTCTGGTAACTTTGGTACTTTGTGGCACTTTCTAAAATATTTGCCAGGTTGTCAAGATATAATACTGTCCAACACATGGGGCACAAGATACTATATAGTCCAGCACATGGGGCAGGTTGTCAAGGTACTAGATTGTCCAACATATGGGGCAGGTTGTCAAGGTACTAGATTGTCCAACATTTGGGACAGGTTGTCAAGGTACTAGATAGTCCAACATATGGGGCAGGTTGTCAAGGTACTAGATAGTCCAACATATGGGGCAGGTTGTCAAGGTACTAGATAGTCCAACATATGGGGCAGATTGTCAAGGTACTAGATTTTCCAACATATGGGGCAGGTTGTCAAGGTACTAGACTGTCCAGCACATGGGGCAGTTTGTCAAGGTACTAGACTGTCCAGCCCATGGGGCAGGTTGTCAAGGTACTAGATTGTCCAACATATGGGGCAGGTTGTCAAGGTACTAGATTGTCCAACATTTGGGGCAGGTTGTCAAGGTACTAGATAGTCCAACATATGGGGCAGGTTGTCAAGGTACTAGATTGTCCAACATATGGGGCAGGTTGTCAAGGTACTAGATAGTCCAACACATTGGGCAGGTTGTCAAGGTACTAGATAGTCCAACATATGGGGCAGATTGTCAAGGTACTAGATTGTCCAACATATGGGGCAGATTGTCAAGGTACTAGACTGTCCAACACATGGGGCAGATTGTCAACGTACTAGATTGTCCGTTACACGGGGCAGAGGTACTAGATTGTCCAACACATGGGGCAGTTTGTCAAGGTACTAGACTGTCCAACACATGAGGCAGTTTGTCAAGGTACTTGATTTTCCAACACATGGGGCACAAGGTACTAGATAGTCCAACACATGGGGCACAAGGTACTGGACTGGCCAACACATTGGGCAGGTTGTCAAGGTATTTGACTGCAAACACATGGGGCCCGGTTGTCAAGGTACTAGACTGTCCAACAGATGGGGCATGTTGTCAAGGTAAAATTTAGTCAGAGTCTTAAAATATATAACGATTAGCTACAATTAAGCCATTCAGGAGATAATTGAAAGTACATTTTAAAAGTAAAGATGCAAATCTTTGTCTAAGCATTAACACATCAAAAAGTGCACACTAATGATGACAGATTTCTTCTACTGCCCAGCAATCTTGTCATCTCTTTGACCTAAGAAACTCGTGTGAATATAAAATAAATCTTTTAATTATTTTAAAATTTTCTTTGTCGTCACACTTCTTGAATATTTTAGAAATACTGTACCATATTTTTTATGCAACTGATTCGAAAAAGAACTCGTCCCGGGACCCATTGCCGATACCTTTAGAACTTTGAGAGCTGATTGCGTAAAAGACGAATGCAATCCCTTTAGAGTGACATGTTTTAAATTCATTTCTATCAAATCATGACGCTCTTGTCAATCTTTCAAACGTAAATCGATTTTGTCATCGATTCGTTCAGTTACAAGAAGCCTATGAAGATCCTTAAGATTCACCTTTGCGAGGTCTCATAGTATTTTTTTTCATAGATATTAAAAACTGCATCGTTCTTAGTCAAGGTAGGTTTTGATGTCTTTTTCCTGTAAAATTTATGATTTAATGCATTGCAGAATTTAAAAGAGTGTACAATTTCTCTATGAATCTGAATGTCAGGATAAACGATAAGTTTTTTATCAGTTATTAAATTTATATTTATAAAATATATTGTAGAAGGAATACATATTATTACGTATTGATTTATTGTAGGATATAAAGTTGCCCCCCCCCGCCCCCCTTTAATATGAAGGTTTAAATCTTTAAAAACTTAAACAATTGGGACTAAACTTAGATCTATTTCTTACGGGTTGTTATCAGCAAAAAAACGTTTGATTTTTAACAGTAATTTCTTTTTATTTACCTTATTTGATGCCAATGATGTACACATTAAAAAAAAAATAATAGAAAAAATATTTCATTAAATAAAAACATGAATAAAAAAGGAACTAAAAACACAAAATAACAGAAAACAATATTAAAATAATATTATGTTTCAAAATTTAAGAAAATGAATATTGTTTTTTGAGATTAACCCTTTATCAAGGACACTAAATCATAATAAATGATAGAAGAAATGAAAATGTTTGTTTATCCTCTGACAAAAAGAAAGTCAAGGCGAATTTAAAAAAACCAAAACGCTTTCCACTATAATCAATTCAAATCTATACTGCTATTGGTGCTCATCTTCACCTTCTAAATAACTTTTGTATGGTAGTGACCCAAGTTTATATTCCATAAATGTATAAACATAAACACATAAACATATCTAGACTATATGTAAGGGTTTAAGTGGGTAGTGAGCGACCAAATTGGGAAATAGCTAATATCCTCTCACCTTTACCGGCCAATGCCTCATTTTTTCGTCATTTCGGCGCCAGTTTGCGAATAGACTTGGAATGATGGGCCTAAGTCGGAAAAAGAAAATTATGAACAGATTTAAGCCAGTGGCGTAGCAAAGGGGGCCAATGTCCTGACCGCCACTTTTTTAATGGTGGTAAATTCTGAAATCATTAATTAGCTTCTAAGCATACACATTTTTAAATAAAGTGTAGCTTTTTTTTATCAAAAATATAAATAAAAATAAAATAAGAACTTAATAAAATAAATAAAATTATTATCCTAAAAAAAGGTAAACGGTTCTATTGGCAAAACGTAAAATTTCATATCTGATATAATTTCTTCTGATGCCACCCAAGTAAGAAAACGTGACACTAATCTGCTGGAAAACTTATAAATTCTTCAAATTTGACAGCTGCTCTAGTGAAGCTAGAAAAACAAAACAAAACAAATTGTGCCCAATCGAATGCTATGGGCGTCTCTTTGTTGGGGCGGCTAATTCCTTGTTTAAAAAATAGCTACTAAAAGTGAAAAAATAATACAACGGTTATTAGAATAAAATCAAAATGAAAATGTCTATCAAATAAATTTTGGGATTTTATTGAAACCAGCGCTTTACCCGTGCTTTGCTACGTGGTAAACACAACTAAAATATAATATTATTTGTTTTTGGAACTCATATTTTCCTTAAAAATGTATGGTTTATATGAGGAGTTTTTACGCATTACACAACTGGGATAGTGAGACACAGCATTCGTCTTCATAAAAGTGGTATGGGTTGTCGAGAAAATAAAAATATGATAAATTATTATGATATCTAGCATATTTTCTGTAAAGGTTGAGTCTTAATAAATTAGCTCGGTATCAGTTTCGTAACTCTTTTATGCAATATGTCATTTTCTTTTCAAATAAATCATAACATGAACACAATATGTCAACAGAACAAAAAAGCTGACAGACTGATCAACTCGAGTAAAATTCTTTAGGTAGTATATTAAATGACTTCCCGTTTTTTTCTTCAAGTAGCAATGAGTTACTGAATTTACAGATACGACTGTATGCAGCGGCGTAGCGTGGGTATGTGCCGCCCAGGGCAGAAATCAGGTTTGCCAGCTCCCCCCCCCTGAATTTATGTTAATACTATAAAGAAGATATATTTTTTATTAGAAAGAAGGAGATAATGAGGAGGCAATGAATATTTTATATATATTAGAAATAAAAAGCTTTAATTACTTTAAAAATAATTTAAGTTTTCTACTTTTCCTCATAACACAATCTTTATAAATTCAATGTCGTCAGCCATGCCACACTCATAGCCAATATAGCTCCAGTAAGGTCAATCTCGGTGTATTCTTTATTGGCACTAATTAATTTTTCCTTAAGTTTAGATACGCTTTACTCGCAGCTGTAAGTAACATTCGAAATAATTTTATTACACTAGTCAGTGTTACTACGAGCTTAAATATCCTAATAAACTTGAATAAATCAAGTGGGCTTGAATCAATTAATTTAGCTTGACAATGTCACGTTAGATACTTTGAATTTAAATATTCCTACTGGAACATGACATTTCAAAGTCTAGTAGCAGGAGCGTTGCGATAGCATGTGCTGCCCGGGGAAGGACCAAACTTTGCCGCCACTCTTCCGAAAAATATGTTAACACGGTCAAGCAAGGGGCCGTCCATAAAAGACCAAGTGTGACGAGTGGGAGGAGAGAATTTTTATCATGTCAAAACGCGCCTCCTTAAATAATATTTCCACTTACTACTTATTTTTTGTCGTTTTAAAATTTGATTAACGTGCGTTACGATATTAAAGTGTAGCCCCACACTAAATAACACTAAAATGACAATAATAAAGCGAATTGAAACATGCTCATTTTTAAATAGAAAATGCTGCTTTTAAGTGTGTGTGTGTGGGGGGGGGGTGTTCACAGCTTTTGTGACATCATTATTGTAAAGGAGGGGTCTAATTTTTTGTTACGAAGTGTGACTATGGGTAAGGGGGGGGGGTAAAAATCAGCCGAAATCGCGTGATGTCACTTGTTGAATACCTCCGCACGATAATATTAGAACCTTTGCATATTTTAGAATCGTTGAGGGTAGGGGTAGGTCCATCAACGCAACAGGGACGCTGTCCTTGAGATGGACAAAGATCCATGATGGACCATGGAATATTCCATAGTATTAGTAATAGGTTAGGACGTGGAAGTTGGCCGAACGTTCTCGAAGCCATGGATGTCAGCGCGTGATTAACAGTTGGTACACGTCACTGACCAATGAGATGAGAACGGTCCGCTGACCCACGCGAGGGTATGGGTCTTTATAAACGGTATCCAAACCTTACACCAGCCTCTATCTCAGAAATTCTTAGTACACCAGGTCTGCGGTGTGACGGGCGAATAAGAGTTGAGCCTAGCTGAAAGTTTGTTTCAGCTAGTTACTAGTTAGTAGTTAGTGGAAGTTTGAAGTTGTAGAAGTTAGTGGCAGTACGTAGTTATTACTAGTCAGTACTTAGAACTTAATAAGTTGGGGAGCCAGTGGAGTGGCGAGAGACCATTGGGCTACCATCTCAAACAGGAGATCTGGAACGAAGAAGGGGACGAGGTGGCCTTACCTTGACACGTGCGAACCCTTGCAGTCACTGACCAGTGTGGAAGGGGCCGACTGTCAAGCACACTGACCACGGGACCGGACTGCGCTACGCCTGATTGGCCAGACCGGAGCATGGCAATTCAACCAGTTCCTTTGGCCACGCCCATTCCATGAGGGAAGTTGGGCATCACGAGCTAATTGTATCATTGTAACTACGTAGATACCTTAATTTAGTATATGTTTATTTACTGATGTACCTTGTATATATGTATGTATATAATGTATTAAATATTTGTATCTCTATTATCATTTACACATAGGCGTTAGTTTTAATTATTAATTATAAGCTGTATGTGAACATGCCGTCATAGTTATATATATATATTAGTATATTATAGAATCGTTAGTGGAAACCCTAGACATAATTTTCAACCTTAGGGGCTCTGCGTTTGTGCGAGCACACCTAGTATTCAAAATTTGGAGGCTCGTCCGGGATTTGAACCCGGGACCTCTCATAATAAAAAGAAAAGCTTTATTTCTGTACTAAAATTGAAATTTTAAGTTTTCCTGATGGCACAAATTTTAGTGTATCAATGTTTGCAGCCTTGCCATGCTCAATAGCCAAAATTGAAATAGGAATAGATTGAAAATTTTTGGCGTAATCGTTATTGATCATAATTAATGTTTCATTAACTTAATTTTAGAAAAGCTTTTTTAAAACCTTGCATTACTTAAGACAATTGTAAGCAATGTTCAAATTAATTATATTACTTTATACAAGGTAACTTCGAGCCTTAAAACCATTATAAACTTTAATAAATAAACTAGTCTTTAATTCATTAATTCTTTTTTTATATACCTTTGGGGTTAAATAGTCTTTGCTTGACCAAGTCATTTTAATACTCTAATTTGAAGGCAATATTTCAAAGTTCAGCAGATGGCCTAGGAAAATTGTATCTGTTTTCTAATTTCTAAATATCTGCCAAAATCTCACATAAATGTCTCCAGTAATCTCATCTTATGAATAAAGATCCAATTTGTGATCTTTAAAAAAAAAAAAAAAACAAACAAGAAAAAAAAAACAAGAAAAAAAAAACCCCCAATAAATTTTGGAAATGTTGAGCATTTGTTGATGGGTTGCTTTGTTTGGATATATGCGTGCAAAGTTTTAATTTCATTAAATAAGCAATTTTGTTCATTTTTTTTCTTGATGCTTCAAATAATTAAAATACATAAAAATAATAATGCTTTGGTAGGATTAACCATTTAAGTACGACAACAATTTATTCCAGTAGTTAAATTACGTTAAAATCAAACTTGAATTACTTATATATACCAGAATCATATTATCATATTCGTACACTAATTCAGATCCTATGTTTTCCACTTCAGTAGCATTAGTATCAGAAGACATTAATTTCATAAGGGAGTTTGAATTTCTGGTATTAGAAACATTAACGTATATAAAGAATTATGTCTCTGCTATGTCATGTTTTTTTCGAAGCGGGAACATAAGCCCCCCCCCCTTCAATGTTCCCTTTAAACGGCGTAACCACGCAAATACTTGACCAAACCGATGCTGCGCAGCAGTTTAGAATCACAGCGTAGCAAATTTGTTAAATATTGCACACAAATGACGTGAAATTTAGCACTCGAGCTTTTTAACTTTGTATATGGACCAACGAACATTGCCCCCCTCCCGATAACTCTGAAGTTAATAAAATACCCCCACCCCGACCGAGGTCATTAATAATAATTGATGCATAGACTCTGCATTAGGAAGTAATGCTAAATTAGTAACATTTTTAACGGAGGCTTTGTTCTTATAAATAGGACGATTTTTCCGTTTCAGATAAACTTGATAGCTATAAATTTAGTTAATGTTCACAATGGTTCACATCCTTCAAATAGAGTTCCCGAACTGGGTTAAAGGGCTCTTTTGGTAAATAAATGGTTCAGAGTTGACAAAGAAATCTTATTAAGACTTTAAAAAATAATTTATGTATAGTTGAAGGATTGTATGCCTTTATGTCTGTCCTTATTGCTAATTAAACTATTCATCCGATAACTAGGATACTTTAAGATATTGTTGATTACGCTCCCGGGATGATACATGGCAAAAATGTAAAAACAAAAAACACCCCGTGGGTGCCTGGGGCCCATAATGTCAAATTTCGCTGATATGAGCTAAATAAAAATTAGTTTAAGCGTTAGCTTCAGGGTAATTGGATGGATCTTAACTAAACTTGATTTGTAAAAACTTGATACCCCCTAAAAATATACTATAGGGCATTAAACTCCTAATTTCCAGTTGTTTGAGGCGTGAGGGCAAAAAATGTTTTTAGCAAATGCTTAAGATTTTTTCCGTATTATATTTTACACGATGATGAAAATTATCGCTAAATATATCCATTAATAAAATTTATAGAAATAACCAGGTGTTGTGAACTTTACATCTCGCAACGATTGTGCCCGTGTGCACTTAATGTCTTTTTGTGTGCTTATATTAGCAATAGAAATATTATTTTATTCATCTGATTGGAGGCAGTTGAATATTTTCTGGCATAGTTTTTGGCTTATATTGTGAACTAAAACCTTATAAGAGGCTAAGGGCCCCAAAAGTATTTTTTCCCTTTTATAAGCTGTATAAATAGTATAGTATTTTAAGCCTTGGCCAACGAATTTATCGATCTTAACCAAAATTAAGAAATAAAAACTTAACATCATATAGGAAAATTTATTTGGCTTATGTCCAGTCCTTCGGGCCGGGGTACACCACATCTTATATCGTAAATTTTAAGACTTAGTTCATCATCAACATCTGTGGCGCTTCAGCTCATGTAGGGCCCTGGCCTGCTCCACCACATCCTTCCATTCAAATCGTTTGATGGCTGTCTTTCTCCATGCTCGAACCACCAGCTGGTGTAGGTCCATTTCCACATCATAGATCCATGTAAGTCTTTGGCGACCAGTGAGTCGTCTGCCCCCTGGTCTCTGCCTGTAAATAATTTTTGCTGCTCTATATTCTGGCATCCTTTCAACATGTCCTGCCCAGCGTAGTCTTCCTTTTTTGATACATGTGACTATGGTTGGGTCTTTGTACAGATGGTATAGTTCTTGGTTTGTGCGAATTCTCCAGATATCATTTTCTATCACATGGCCATATATCTTCCGGAGTATTTTTCTCTCCCAAGTATTGAGCAGGTTCTCTGCCATTTTTGGTCAGGGTCCAATTCTCAATAGCGTACGTTACTACCGGCCTAATAATAGTGGTGTATATTATTTTCTCTGTTCCCTTTGAGAGGTTTTTGCTTCTTAGAAGTTTTTGTAAGCTGAAGTTGGAGCGGTTGCCTGCTGTTAACCTTTCTTTCACCTTCGAAATTATCTCATTGTGTTCGTTTATGTTTGCCCCTAGATATTTGAAGTTAGTAACTCTCTCAAATTTGTGCTTGTTTATAATGATATTATCATCAGTATGGGTGTTTCATGACCTAATCATATATTTTGTCTTTGGTTCGTTTATAATGAGACCAGCTTCGGCAGATGTATTTTCAAATTCCTTGAAAGCTTTATCTATGTCATTCCTGTTTTTCCCCAGTCGCGCTATATCGTCTTCATATGACAGGTATTGAAGTGGTTAACTATACAAGGTTCCTGATGGTCTTTGTTCTGTTGTGCCTCTCAGGAAATAGTTAGTTATGGTTCCTCTGGAACTAACATGTATGTGTCTAATGTTTTTCTCTAGTGTGATGTTGAATAGCATACATGATAGTGAATCTCTTTGTCTCAGACCGCGGTCAACTGTGAACCCCTAAAGTAATCTCCCTGTAACTTGACTCTTCTTTTGGAGTTGGCCATTGTCATATCTTTGAGCCGAGTTAGTTTGTTTGGGACTCCAAGTTCCTGTAATGCGTTGTATAGGTAATTCCTATTTACACTATCATATGCAGTTTTGTAGTCGACATAGATTTGATGTATGGATTACTGCAATTCTCTTCTGTCAGGTGCGCCAAAACAATGCATTGAAAAACTACAGAGAGTTCAAAATTCAGCTGCAAGATTAGTTCTAAGGGCAAAAAGACATGACCATGTTACTCCGCTACTTTATTCTCTTCATTGGCTACCTATACAAGCCCGAATTGGTTACAAACTGGCCGTTCTGTGTCACAACTTCTTTTCTGATTCATGCCCTTCATATCTTACTGAACTTTTGTCAGTCTACTCACCAAGTCGTCAGCTACGCTCCTCTGCGGATACACGCATTCTCTGTGTTCCTAAGATAAGAACTAAAACATTTGGCGAAAGGTCATTCTCCTTTTGTGCAGCCAAACAATGGAATTCTCTTCCATTACACATCCGTAGCATTTCAACTGCTAAGTCATTTAAGACTGCACTTAAGACACATCTTTTTAAAATTTATTTTCAAAAATAATAAAACCACATTTCTGTAATTGATTAGCGTAGCTGATGTATTGAGTATACCGTATTGTTATTTATGTAGTTAATATGCTATGAATGTTTCTTTTTATTTATATATGTATTTTTGTTTCCATGTAAAGTGCTGTGAGCCTGGCTCCTTGCTGGGATACAGCGCTATATAAATCATCATTTTATTATTATTATTATTATTATATTCATAGCATTTCTCAAAGAGAATCTTATAGTAACTTATAGTAAAAATGTGATCTGCATTTGATATATTCTGTCGAAATCCACATTGATAGTCCTCTAGGAATACTTTTCAAGTTTTCTTGCTATGAGTATTTTATTTATTACATTGAGGAGTGATATTTATCTATAGTTAGAGCAGGTTAACTTAGATCCTTTTTTCTGAATATGGATTATGAGTGCTGTGTACCATACGGTTGGCATTTCTTCCTCCTGTCATATTCTGGATATAAGTTCATGCATTTGCATATGAAGCTCGTCATTTCTGTGTTGTATCAATTCCGCAGAGACAAGGTCTATTCCTGGGGCTTTGTTATTTTTCATGGAGGATATTAATTCTTTTATTACATTTAGAGTTGGATGGTTTACCAGAGGATCCGGTCCTCCTTGAGGTGGCATGTAATCCTCATAGGTAATTCCATCTGGTCAATTTAGTAATACCTCAAAGTGTTGTGCCCATGCCTCTAATACACTACAGCTCTCTGTTATCAATTCTCCCATCATATTTTCACACATGTGAAATCTCGCTTGAAATCCATTCTTTTCCTGCTTTGTTTTCAGGTACATTCCCCTCACATCTCTTTCTTTTGCCAATTCTTCTATCTCAACTATTTTTTATTTTTCCCAGATTCGCTCTTTCCTTCTACAAATTTTGCTGGCTCGCCATCTTGCTTCATTATATTTTTGCCGTGTTCTTCTTGTCTCCCTTTGCAGCATTGTTCGTCTAGCCTTGTTCCTTTCTTCTATACGTTATTTGCTTTCTGAGTCATACCATCCTGTTCTTTTACAGTAGGTTTAAATCAAATTCTCGCCTCTGTTACATTTTTAACTATCTGCTTTATCTTTTCCCACTGCTGGTTTATAGTAGCGTCACTGGTTGCTTCTCTTTTGTACGCTTTTAATTGAGTTTTGATCTTCTGTTGATTTTCCTCTGTAATTTTTGAGTCCCTATACAGTTTCTGAGTGTCGCACTGTTTTTCTTTTTTAAAAATTTTATTTCATTTGTTATATATGTTACTAATTCTTTGTTTAAATTTGATCCTGACCAAAATATGGTCTGAGTCTATGTCCGCCCCTCTACATTTTTTGACATCTAATATGTCAGAGCCATGCCTCCGGTCAATAAGTACATGATCTATTTGATTACGAGTGAATCCATCTGGAGATATCAATGTCTCTTTGTGTATTTGCTTATGTTGGAAAATTGTGCTACTGACTGTCATTCCTTTACAGATGGCAAAGTCTAAAAGTCTAATTCCGTTGTCATTGCTCTCATCATGTAGACTTTCCTTTCCGATTGTTGATCTGTAGACTATTGTTTTTCTCAAATTTTTGAATTGAAATCCCCAAGGACTATTTTCGTATCATGACGTGGTGCTTCATCATATATTCTTTCCAGTGTTTCATAGAAAGTTTCTTTTATGTTGTCGTCTGCAACTTCCGTTGGAGCATGTGCACAGATTAACGTGATATTGAACAACTTTCCTCTGATCCTTATAGAGCATAGTCTTTCATTCACAGGCTTAAACCCAATGACTTCATTCACCAATTCTCTTTACTGCAAATCCTGTTCCTAAGGTATTTGAGTTGTTTCCACTGTAAAATATTGTATACTATTTAGTATTATGGATATCCAAGTCTCTCCATATTATCTCCTGCAGTGCTGCGCAGGGGCGTCGCTAGGGTTGGTGTCACCCGGGGCGGTAGCTCATGGTGTCACCCCTTCAGGGGGCGTCCATAAATGACGTCACGCGACGTTGCCGATTCCCCCCCCCCGTCAAACTTTGTCACAAAAACTTAGGCCCCACCCCTTTTTTCCGACATGACGTCACAAAGCTTTGAGACCCCCCCCCCACTCCAACATCCTAGG
>MUZC01000963.1:94248-106437 GCA_002072015.1 Radix auricularia | reverse complement strand
GTCACCCGGGGCGGCCCGCCCCCCCCCGCCCCCCCCTAGCGACGCCACTGGTGCTGCGATAGCTATTCTATATCTTCACAGTTCATCACTGAGGCGGGCCAGGGCACCTGCTCTGTAAACATTAAGTACGTTCCAAATAGCTATTCGTATCTCATGTTTGTGGACAGGCATTGGTCGTAATCCAGTGTGATCAGTCCGAATTTCATTTTGTAGTTTCATTTTCGTAACAGTTGTTTTTAACGTGACAGGGTCGTCAGTCCCGTGCACAACCTTCTGGGGGGGGGGTGCCCCTTTTAGCTCTCAGGATAGCTGCCTTTGTTCAGGTTGGGTCCATAGCCTATGTGGATCCTTCCACTTCCTGCTAGGCAGCAGGTTCTGATTTTGGTCCTCCCCGGGTATTTTATTTCTCCGGTACCCTCGATATCTGTTGGGCTTTCCCCCATCCGCCACCTGGGGAGGCGCTCGATGGGAGACCAGTATCTCCACACGAGAAGACTTAGTTCAAATGTTTATATTAAAAGGTTTTGACAAATAGTAACAACTATCTCCATCAAAAACCTTGTGCGAACATAAATATTTGTGGATATCAAAATATAAGAGAAAGTTCATACTATGGGAAACTAAAATATGGAAGCAGGCCCACAATTTTTGAAACGAAAATATAGCATTTTGAAGATTACGGAATATGGTCAACTAATCCAACAATCATAGCCTGTTGTTTACGTAACAATATTCCCATATATACGTAACAAGTGCGATTTTGCTACTATCTTAACATGATCAGAGAAGCGAGAAACTTAAACGCATTTCTTCAATTGTTGGTTCAAGCTGTGCTTATGTTTTGCTTATGCTAAGAATAACATTATCTCTGAGAGCAAGATGTTGTCCATATCCTGTCAGCAGTGAAACTTTAATTTTATCTGTATAACACTGTTGTTCAAGACCTTCCGTGAATCCTATTTAACAACCTTATCAAGTGTAAGACCACTATTAATGCTAATTTATTTCCTAGCTCAAATTAGTAGTTAGTTGAAATTCCTAATTTGCGTGGTTATCATGGCAGAAATGCATGACAATAATGATTGTTTATTCACCTCAGCTAATTAGTTTTGAATATATTATAAAATGTTTGTATCTATATTTATTAAGGCTTCGGAAATAAACTACTAATAAATCGACTTGTTGCTAGAAACTTTAATCGATTAAAATTAATTTGATCGATTACTTATATATACTTATATATTACTTATATACTATACTGCCCAGTATATTATTATCATTTATTTAGATGTGCATACGAAACTAAAAATGTCGTTAATGACAGTAAATTTAAAGTTAAGCATTTAAGCGGATAGTTGAGCAAGCATTTTATTTTTAAGATGATTGTGGATGCAGGGCCGCCGCTAGAAATGTTGGGGACCCTGAATAAGTGGGCACATGTGGGCCTATTTGCTAAAAAATCCCACAAAACACGGACTGTTTTGATGCACATTGAGACGAGATGAAATCAGTCATTGAAGCCAAAAGGAAAGCTCTAATGGCCTACAAGGAAAATCCTATACCCGACAGGCTGCATGCCTTAAAAGCAGCAAAGTCACATACCCAAAACATCGCACGTCAATGCGCCATTACTTAGATGCTTTTCCTCTGCTCCACCATAGAGTCGGTTGCAGACACGGGGAATGCTAAAGCCATGTACGAAAATATAAAAAAGCAACTGGCCCATTGACGTCCAAAGGTCCCCCCCCCACTAAAGTCTATGGGTGGAGAAATTATCCAAGACAAGGCAACGCAGCTAAAAAGGTTAGTAAGCATTATCTGGAACTGTATGAAATAGTTACCACAGTCTCCAGCACCACTCTAGATGACACCCCCCTATGCCGCCCACGGGAGAACTGGATGTCGTGCCCACACTGGAAGAGGTTAGCAAAGCAATTGACATCCTAGCTTGTGGAAAAACCCATGGGAATGGGGGTATACCACCAGAAGCTTTAAAGAGTGGCAAGAAAGCTTTACTACAAACTGCACGAGCTTCTGTTACGCTGCTGGGAACAGGGCTACATCTCCCATGACATAAAGGATGCAAATGTAGTAGCATTATATTCGAACAGAGGCGATAGAAGTGACTGCAATAACTATCGCTGCATCTCACTCCTTAGTATTGTAGTAAAGTATTTGCTCGTGTCATACTAAAGTGAGTTTAAGTTTAGCATTCCAAGTTTATTCAGAATCTCATTGCGGTTTCCGCGCTGGTAAATCAACCATAGACATGGTGTTCTCCATACGGCAGCTCCAGGAAAAATGCAGATAGCAGCAGATATCACTTTACATTACCTTTGTGGATCTTACGAAATCCTTTCAATTAGTCAGTCGCAACGGGCTATTCAAAATTCTGGAAAAAGTCAGTTGACAGACACACCTACTCACCATTATCAGGCACTTCCATGCATGAAAATATGAAATGATAGCACACACAGAAACTGGTTAGCAACAACTCGTTTCAAGCCAATCCAACGCCTGTACAAAAATGTGGCATGCAATGAGCTTGAAAAAGACAAACATCATGGCCCAAGACACGAGTTCTCCTACCATCAATATCGACAATGAAAACTTGGAGGTTGTGGGAGCTTCACCTATTTGGCTCTAAACACTGTCCACAGAGGACGAAATAAATAGTAGAATTGGCAAGGCAGATGTCACAATGACTAAATTAAATAAATGGTAGGTACTTTGACAAAAAAATTAAATATTGTCATTAAACTCTAAAAACATATATCATTTTGAAGGGCTAGCTCTAAGCTTCCTAAAAAAACCAAGTTCATCTTGAACAAAAATCGAATGATCATGTTTCGTTTGAATGTTTTTAGCTCTTAACTTATCTATATATATAATTCCCCTCATGGTTCAACCATGCCGGACACCAAGCAAGCTTGCTAACCCCACCGACCAATCAGCTGGCAATCAGAGGCCAATTATTTTAATCTTTCAGAGCAACAGACTAGCATGTATTTCGTAGTGTAGTTGTTATTACATTCGCCTAACACGCTGAAGGTCGTAGGTTCAAGCCCCAGCTAAGACATTGCTTTTTTTTAATTTTAAAAAATTTTTGTGTTTGTGCCCTTTCATTCCCCACTTTCTTTTTGAACATGACTTCGCAACACGGCTGTAAGCTTTGTTTCTCGACATTGGCGTAATAACTTCGTGCTCTCCGTTGTGCTCAGTGACAGAAAAGTAGTCCTCAACAATTACTTTCATAAAATGAATACTTTAGGCGTCCTTCCTCGCTCTCCAGGCATGCGCATCTGTGACCTCACAAACTCTCCTTAATCTCCGGATATCCCTGACTTCATAAGATTCAAATTTGCCCTTTACCTTTACGCGCAGACAATTCCCTGTTAGAATAGCCTTTGCCATGACAATAAATAAAGCACAGGGCCAAACTTTCAAAAAGATATGTCTGTATCTTCGAAAACCTATTTTCAGTCATTGACAATTGTATGTTGCTATCTCCAGAGTTCCTTCTTTTCATTCACTCACAGTCGTTTGCCCAAACCCAAACCATTTGGACAACTGTGTTTTTCAGGAATTCTTCACCCGTCACTAAATCATTAGCAGCATATGCTACGAAGCGGGTCAGCAATTACTATATATTTTACTAAAAAAATGATGACCAATTATTTAAACTTTTTACCCGTTTTTATAAATAACTTTCTTTTATTTTTAAAGATAATTGCACCAAAAGTTCAGTAAACAATCACATTCTTATCGATAACATTATAAATAGCTTTATTTTTTACAAAAAGATTTATTTCAAAAACAAAAGGCTGTGTTGTTATAAATCATTTTGAAAGTTGAAAAAAAAAAATTATAATAATTTTAAAAAAAAGTAATATGTTTATTGGGCCTAAAAATATGTTGAAGTAATATGGTAAATCAATACTTATATGTATTACAGGCAAGTAAGATTTTTTTAAAAAGTTAAATTGAATGCATGATGCTATAAAATGTGGTAATTTTCATGCCGCTATTAGCTAAGTACAAACTTTATATATATATATATATANACACTCTTCTACCATCCATTGAACCACCGTCATCAGGCACGGAGAGGATCCTCACTCTAAGACTCAGAACAACTGCGGGCCCAGCAAACATTCTTAGTGTGTATGCCCCAACACTCTATTCAACTCCGGAAGAGAAGGACCAGTTCTATGGAGCGTTAGACCAGGCAATAGCCGGCATCCACAAAGACGAGGCAATCTATCTCCTAGGAGATTTCAATGCTAGAGTGGGGAGCGACCACGAAGCCTGGCCCACCTGCCTTGGACTATTTGGAAGAGGAAAGTTAAATGAAAATGGACAAAGGCTTCTGGAATTGTGCTGCTCACGAGGCTTGTGTGTGACCAACACTTTCTTCAAGTGCAAGGATATACATCAAGTATCTTGGAGACACCCTCGATCCCACCAATGGCACCAGCTGGACCTCATTATCACCAGGCGTGCACAACTAGCTAGCGTCCTACTCACTCGCAGCTATCACAGTGCCGACTGTGACACGGATCATTCCCTTGTCGCCAGCAAAGTACGAATAATGAGGAAAAACTCGTACCACACAAAGAAAAAGGGAAGTCCACGCATCAATACCTCCTGCATGAAAGACCCTGCGATAGCGCAGCTGTTCAAAGACAAGGTGAAGGAAAGTCTCTCAAAGATGTCCCCATGCGTCACCATTGACTCCAAATGGACGCAACTGAGAGACACAATCTATACATCCGCAATACAAGCCTTTGGCAAAAAATCTCACAAAAACACGGACTGGTTTGATGAACATTGGGACGAGATGAAACCCGTCACTGAAGCAAAAAGGAAAGCTCTTATGGCTTACAAGGAAAAGCCTACACCTGACAATTTGCATGCTTTAAAAACAGCTAAGTCACTTGCCCAAAAGGTTGCACGTAAATGTGTCAATACCTACTGGCTTAAGCTCTGTTCCAGTATACAATCAGCTGCAGACATGGGCAATGCAAAAGTCATGTACGAAAACATCAAAAAGGCAACGGGCCCCTTGACGTCAAAAGCTGCTCCCCTAAAGTCCAAAAATGGAGAAATTATTCAAGACCAGGCAGCACAGCTAAAACGGTGGGTTGAGCATTATCTGGAATTGTATTCAACAGTTACCACAGTCTCCAGCACCGCTCTAGATGACATCCCAGATATGCCACTCATGGAAGAACTTGATGTCGTGCCCACACAGGAAGAGCTGAGCAAAGCAATTGACAGTCTAGCTTGTGGAAAAGCGCCTGGGAATGATGGAATACCACCAGAGGTTCTAAAGAGTGGCAAGACAGCTTTACTCCAACCATTGCACGAGATTCTGTCCCTCTGCTGGGAACAGGGCTACATCCCCCAAGACCTAAAGGATGCAAATATAGTGACACTATATAAAAACAAAGGTGATAGGAGTGATTGCAATAATTATCGCGGCATTTCACTCCTTAGTATTGTAGGAAAGACCTTTGCCCGCGTTATACTAAAACGTTTACAAAGCCTAGCATCCCGCGTCTATCCAGAATCTCAGTGTGGTTTCCGGTCCGGTCGGTCTACCATAGACATGGTGTTCTCCATACGACAGCTCCAGGAAAAATGCAGAGAGCAGCAGATGCCACTATACATTGCATTTGTGGACCTTACAAAAGCCTTCGACTTAGTCAGTCGCAACGGGCTATTCCAAATACTGGCAAAAATTGGATGTCCCCCTCACCTACTTGCCATCATCAGACAGTTCCATGAAAATATGCTTGGCACAGTACAGTTCGATGGAGCTAAGTCAGAGGCCTTCCCTGTCAGCAGCGGAGTTAAACAAGGTTGTGTACTCGCACCAACACTCTTCGCAATATTCTTCTCTGTACTTCTTCGATACGCATTCAAGGATAGCAGTGAGGGAATCTGGTTACATACCAGAGCTGATGGAGGACTTTTCAACACTGCCCGCCTCCGAGCCAAGACCAAAACGACGGATGTCCTAATTCGAGAGCTACTATTTGCGGATGATGCGGCACTAACAGCACATACAGAATCTGGTTTGCAACAACTCGTGTCAAGCTTCTCCAATGCCTGCAAAGAATTTGGTCTGCAAATCAGCTTGAAAAAGACAAACATCATGGCCCAAGACACTCGACCTCCTCCTACCATAAATATCGATAATGAAAACTTGGAGGTTGTGGACAGCTTCACCTACTTGGGATCCAAGGTCTCCAATACACTGTCCATTGAAGAAGAAATAAACAGCAGAATTGGCAAGGCAGCCGCAACAACGGCTAAACTAAATAAGCGGGTCTGGCAAAACACCAAGCTAACGGAGAAAACCAAACTGTGCGTCTATCGAGCCTGTGTCATCAGTACACTACTATATGGGAGCGAGACATGGACCACTTATACATCACAAGAGCGTAAGCTTAACAGCTTCCATTTGAGATGCTTGCGCCGCATCCTTGGTATTAAATGGCAAGAAAAAGTGCCTAATAGTGAGGTACTAACGCGTGCCAATACCCAAAGCATGTTCTCAATTCTTAGTGAAAGACGCCTGAGGTGGCTAGGACATGTCAAAAGAATGAGCCCCGGCCGCATCCCGAAGGACCTCCTATATGGTGAACTTGCTTCAGGAAAGAGGAAAACAGGTCGCCCACGCTTGCGATTTAAAGATGTCTGTCAAAGGGACATGAAAGCAGCCAAAATACATACAAGTGACTGGGAGTGTAAGGCAGAAGACTGATCTACGTGGCGCACAGTTGTCAAAGAGGGCGTCATAGTAGCCGAGGAGCGAAGAATGGAGGAGGCTGCAGACAGAAGAGCTAGGAGAAAGGCCAAAACATTTGGAAGCACAGAACTCGTGTGTAAAAACTGTGGCAAAGACTGTCACTCAAGGATAGGACTGCACAGTCACTCGAGGAAATGCAACCCAACCCAACGGTGATGCACCATCGTCTCGCGAGACGAAAGGATGCCGGATCAGAGGAAGAATTCTTTCAGAATATGTTCTTACCGTAAGATAATCACGGAATCCACAAATGATTTCTCTTTCTTAAGTTGTAGTCTGCTGCATAATTTCTCAATTTCCGTTTATCCAAATGTCAACTGCTTGTTCATGTTATCTATCCAATGGCTCTGATCTAGTATGCTAGTCCATTGAGCTAGTTCAACATCCTCATTAGAAAGTAATCTTTTCGCAATTGATTCGCTAAGTTTCTCGTAAAAGACATTTGCATCAATGGGAGGGTCATTTCTGCTGTTTCTGTTTTGCATTACAATTCCATTAAACATTAGATGCTCAGCAGCTGCTGTTGCATTCCTGTAGTATGGGCCCGGACTTTGTCTTCGTTCCTTGAACACCTGTACGAGTCTTTTTATTTTTTGATTCGCGGTGTAAAGATTCATGTTTTGCTGCCGACTATTTATATAAATATACACGAATCTGGCCGAAAAAATGTATGGGAACTCGGTTCCCATGAGTTCCCACTGAAAAAAGCAACATATATATATATATTGAATTTCCATGTTTTTAAATCCTTTACCGCCCTTACGACCGACCTTGCCGAAAAGAATTTGGATCGATTTTCAAGCCACTTTCTGGTAAGTTAGATAGCTGAAATTTTGCAGGCAGACTCATGCCAATAATCAAAATGATGTCTCAAAATTTCAAATTGATCGAATGGACAGTAGATTCTAATTGAATTATTGCATTTTTATATTATTTTATTTATCTCTTTATATCATGTTAATTTTTTAGATTGAGTATAAAGATGCGTAATATGATCAATAACCTTTTATGGCGCGTAATAAGGTGCGCATTACATTGACATTATTTTTAAAAAATATATTCACGATCGGTGGGCATTATATTAAACACGTTTCACGATACATGACTAGAATTTTGTATTATCGCCTTGTTTTGCCCTGCGTGTTACAATGAACATCCTTATAGTTATGTCTCGTATATAAAGGATTTATAGTGAAAAACTTTGTTTTTAAGGGTTGTTTTATTTAGTCTTTAAAACATAACTTTGTTAGTTTCTTTAAATCCACTTAGAAACTACATTACATTTATAACATTTATAATTTCATATATTTGCACGTTGGGGGTAGGTAGCTATTTCCTTTTAGAGGCGGAAGTGTCATACGTTCTTAAAAACGGGAAACCGGCTGCCGTTTATGGGGGGGGGGGTATGGCCGAGGAGACAGTGGCACATCTGATGACCGAATGCTCTGCGTCATTAGGTACGTGGACGCATCAGGCAGCACACGCACCATGGAGGAATATCTCCATGGCGATGCCATTATGTTGAGGCTCGCCGTTGGTATTGTAGGCCGGGCCATAAGGCTCTAAGTGACTTAGCCCTCTATTGAGAATGTCATATATTAATTGAGGCCATGAAGATCTCATACACTAAATATGGGGAAGATTCATACATTTATCAAGTAGCAAATGGCAGCACTGACGAAATTAATAAAAAAATATGTATGTACAATCAAAAGCATCAGCCTTCCAACAAAGCTCAGGCTATGCCAGTGGCGTACCAAGAACTTAAGACGCCGGGGCGGAGTCTGCATTTTGCCGCCTTTTCTAAATCAATCAAATGTTTATTTTAAAAATAAAATTATAAAGATAAATAAATAATTTTAATTGAGAAAAACTTTAGTTGAAGAACCTTTTTAAATCATTGGATGACATATTTAAATTAGGCAATAATAAAGGAGGCCGCATATGTTTATGCAAACATATAGATATACTTACTCCTCTAACTTTCATTGCAGAAAAGAGTGTGTAATGCTCTCAAAATGTTTATATTTTCTGGTTCTTCGGGTGGTTATGCAAGATTTTGTAGTGTTAAATAACAAATTGTGGCGCGAAAAAAATTGTTTATATCAAATTCAGTTTGGAGAGGCCCTCTATAAGCGACAATGCAATTGAGAATTTCTTAGAAAAATTAAATTTTGGTACATAATTTGCCAATATATAGTGTTGAAATTATTTTAGTAGATCAAAGGGAGCCTTCCACCCCAATCCTTCCCCTCCCTCAACGCATTGCGTCTGTTTGAAGTACAGGTACAGTCATAAAAACCTGGGTCATTTTTCTTTCAACATGGAACTGAACTTTATCGATGTCAATAAAGTCAGTTATTTGAGATTAAAATTCTTTACTTAGTAGGTTACATGGTATAATACAAGAATATTTTCTTTCAAAGCCATGCAACTTATCAAACGCACTTTATTTCCTTTTTAACTCTATTCATAGATAAAAATATTTCTCGTCATACTTTTTGTTTCAAGGAAAGCTCTAGGTCTTGTGAATTTTCCCCTCTCATATTTTTCTTCTTCTAACTCAATCGATATCTCCAATACTTTAAGGATTGTTTGGTATGATATAACACGTATTAGCGCATCTCTTTATTCCATGAAAATTTCTGCAAAGAATTTAGTTTTATATAGTCTAGCGTTGATGAATGTTTAACAATTTATTTGAAAGTATCTTTTGACGTAAAATACGCTATGTTTTATTCAGGTTATTCACACTCAAAAGAAAATAAATGGTTTTCGGAAATGGTTGCATTTTTCAAATGCTGCTCCTAAATATGTGCCGCCCAAAGCGGACCGCACCCAACGTACCCACCTCGATATGCCCCTGGGCTGTACCGAATATGCGATAAACCATTTTCCTGTATGCATATGGCACCTGGACACTACTGACAACCATTGAAAGCAAGCAGCAGGAATTGGGAAATAAATGTATGATAAAAAGATATATGTATCTAAGCTCTAATTTCATAAGTTGTTCGGGAGCCACAATGTAAACACCAAGGTTTGGCAACGTTGAATCATAAACAATTAAGCGAGGAGGTATTTATTTCTTGCTGATATTTATGCTATGAAATTTCATATTTTTTATTAATGGTTTTCAGTAGGTATGTCCAACACATCAAAGTCGATATTGTACTTAAAAAGTTTTGGATAAGAAAATATCATTTCTTAGGTCCGTGGGTCACTTTTCCTGACGTCTATACATGAACTCAAAAGGTTTGGCCCTGGTGGTTGCAGGTCTTTGATGTGCCATTAGAACAACACGACGAAGTAAGTAGGACTCCTAATGAGTTGTTACCTGCTAAAAGTAATGAAGATTCAACAAATGCTGGAGGAGATAAAATGTAAGAGGATAAATATTTTTTTCCCTTTAAATCACATAAGTATTTGCCAATTGCATGAAAAAGGAACAATGCTGTTACCAATTAATAAAGTAATTTTAATAACAATTTTACTTAGAGTAATGCGTTATCAAAATTGTTAGGCAACAAAAGAAGATAATGATTTGACTATCTTATCTTATCTTATATGTTTTATATGTTGCAGACGCTCCTTCTGTACAGAAGATTATTGCGTCCTACATATTTCTATGGTTTGTGTTTAGTCCTGTATTCTAACTAGAGTTTTAAATGATGATAAAGTGTTGGCTTTCATGGTTTCTTCAGGCTACCCATTCCACGCCCGAATACCGGACGGAAAAAAAGAAAACTTGAATGTGTTTGTTCTTGCATATGGAATAAGAACGGTGTTTTTATCTTTATGTCTATCTGAGGGTTGTATTAAGTTATCTTTGTGTTGTATTTCTAAATTAGAATTAATTGCCTTATGTATAATTACTAATTTACTCTTGGTTCTTCTATCCTCTAGTGTTTCAAGGTTTAATGATTTAACTAATGGTGTTACTCTTGCCAGTTTTGAATATTCTCCAGTAATGAATCTGGCAGCTCTTTTTTGGATTTGTTCTAACTTATCAATATTTTCTTTGGTGGATGGGTCCGATACAGAAGATGCGTATTCTAGTATAGGTCTCACCAGGGTGAGGTAGCATTTTAGTTTTATATTACAAACAGGTCTAGGAATCTTACATTACCAAAGTATTCAAATTGTTAACAAATCTAGAAGTAAATCGTTTAAAACTTAATTAACTCTTGCACAAGGTCAGGGTTAACTAGTTTTAATCGTTTAACACTAACAATTAGTGGGAGGTTCCGCATTGCATATCATTGAAACTAAATATTTCCCCAAGTTAAAAAATAGATTTCTTAAAAAGTATTTTAAGATTTTGAGTTTCAATACTATTAAAATATATCATTAATTTAGTTCCTGGTCTCTCACCACCAATTAGCAGATCAGGAAGTCATGTAATGCTATCTAGGTTGTCATAGCATCGCACACTACTTGACTCGTTAGGATTGTCAGGGTTGTCATTTAGCCAAGACACAAATGTCCTAGCTGTACATAGAAACACAAGTGATATCTTTAGTCTAGACACCTTGTCTTAGCTGTACATAGAAACACAAGTGATATCTTTAGTCTAGACACACTGTCTTTCTTAGCTGTACATAGAAACATAAGTGATATCTATAGTCTAGACACCTTGTCTTAGCTGTACATAGAAACAAAAGTAATATCTATAGTCAAGACCATCAACGTATACAGCATATTATTGCGTCCTGTGACAATATTACATTACCTTACACCCAGTGGACATATCTTTCTTACCCCAGTACTATCTTGCAATTGTTACATGCCAACTTTTCCAGTTACCTTTGATACTATATTTTCACCATTACAAGATTATCCTTATGTTTTATCGTTTACCCTTTTAGGAACATTCTAACTCCAAAGGGCCCGTTCATAAATGACGTCACGAGATTTCGGTCGTTTTCAAGCCCCATTCCCCTCGTCACATGTTGTCACAAAAAAGTTAAACCTCCGTCCAATATTACGTCACATAACTTTGCCCCACCCCCAAAAAAGATATTTTTCAATTTGAAAATGAGTATGTTTCAAGTCACCTTGTCATTTAAGTATTTATTACGTTTGGGGCTTGCCTTCTAATATCGTAATACGCGTAAAGCCATGGAAAACGTCATTAAATAAATTGTACGCAATTAAATATTTTAACTTGAACTTAACTTAAAGTTGCATGTTTTGACGTGACGTCACAATTCTTAAACTCCTCCGGACGTGACGTCATAATTCTTAAACTCCCCCAATACCCCCATTCACACATCATCATAAAGGGCCGTCCATAAATGACGATATGCGTGCTATTTTTCAATTAAGAAAATAAATATTTTAATTTTTTTTTTTTTTTTTTTTTTTTTTTT
>MUZC01000963.1:54139-89612 GCA_002072015.1 Radix auricularia | reverse complement strand
TTCTGTTTCTTGTGTAGACCTACCTAGCATAAAAACTGAATTGTAATAAGATGTACAAAGTTGTCAGTATATAAAGTTAATACATTAAATAGCTACTAACACCGTGTAACGGAAAATATTGTTCAAGCAGCTGGGCCCGTATGACCTAACAGAACGTTCCTTAATTGTTGTTGACATTTTGTTCAGTTTATTTTCGTCTTAGTTTATGAGTATGACGAATGCATTGATAGGATGAATAAAAGTTTTTAATGCATTATAGTTCACAACAGTTTGTTACTGAGTGTGTAAAATGGGGTGCATGGATGGTGGCTAGGTTACAATGTATGGCGATCATTAAGATGAAAATACTGCGGCGTTTATAATGGTTGCCCTGCCTGATTTTAAAAAAATTAAAGCCCCCTTGTCGAAACGGTACGTGGTCGACTGTCCGGTGGTTACACAATGGCATGTTACGAATGCTAGACAAAGTGGCGACCACGGACCGCCTGTAATGGAGTAGGTAAACAAAGAGATTGGGGGCTGAAAGAATTTAGGTACATTAAAAAGGATTATCTGAACACATTGCCTTTTTATTATCCAATTATATCGGATTGGAGTGGTGAAGGAGTTGAATAGATTTGGAAGGATCTAATAGTAAACCATATTATTTTTATTTTTAAAAAACTAGAAGAAAAAAAAATTTTTGCGAAGTAAAAACGAGGGTCGAAACATCCGAGGATCAAAAAGTTCTGTAGTCAAACTGTTTCTGCCCCTCCCACCACAAACCCCCTCAATAAATCGATTTAATCTATGTTTGCTAGTCTCTATCGAGCTTTCTGCACAATACATATGACTAAAGTAATAACAGTTATAATTTTATTTTTGAATTTTTTTAAAAATGTGCCCTGCAACTGTGTATACTATCTTTAAAACACCACACCAACATTTATTTATACACACCTCCAGTTGATTATTTTAAATTTTATATTGTCCCTTCTCTACAAAAAAGCCTGCAATATCACAAGCAACAGAAAAAACTCGCTATTTTGATACAGTCGCTGTTTTGATACAGTCGCTGTTTTGATACAGTCGCTATTTTGACCGTCGCTGTTATGACCGTCGCTGTTTTGACACAGTCGCTGTTTTGAAGTCGCTGTTATGACGGTCGCTGTTTTGAAGTCGCTGTTATGACGGTCGCTGTTTTGACAGTCGCTGTTTTGCCCGGATGCGATCTCACAGCTGGCATTAATTAAGACAGTTGTAAGCAATAATTGAATTAATAATTGATATTATATAAGCAGGGTAAATTCGAGCCTATAATCTTATAAACTGGAATAAAGAAAGTTGGCCAGTATTCATCAGTTCTGCCAGCGAAAATTTTGGGAAAAACTTACCCGACAAGTCAAAAAAAGACTCATAGATCCGAAAGAGAAAAACCTAGACATGCTAAAAATAAACAAAATGCCAAATCAGAAAGCTAAAAAAGAATCGTAAGGCGCGTGAATCCCTTTAAAACGTCATTGATTTAATTCTTAGGGAATAAATATTCTTATTTAAGTGGAACTTGAAAGTTGTGCGTTTTTTAAGTGACGTCATAGTTCTCATACACCCTCTCCTCCTTGTCACACATCTCACAAAAGTGTGAAAACCTCCCCCCGCCCCCATGCGTATTGGCATTTATTGGTATGTTCTATAGACTATTTGTAAACTATACTTACATCTGCATTTTTTCATCACTTATGTTATCTTCCTTATAAATCTTATTGGCAATCTTATCAACCTTGATCTAGGTTGAAAAACCTAGCGCTGGCAGCACTGGTATTCACTTATTCAATTTCTTACCCGTGAGGTAAAATTGTCTTTGTTTGACAATACTTCAAATTTGAATACAATTATTTGAAGACAAAATTTTAATGTCCAGTAGATTTGGTGGTGTAAGAAAATTAAAACTGTTTCATAAATTTTGTAGCTACCAAAACATGACAAAAATATATACAGTATTCTTATATTATGAAGAATGAAACCTTTTTTTTTCAATCCCTTATATTAACTTCAAAGTCTTGTCATGGTCCCGACAAACATTATTGAAAATGGACCCTCTTCTCCTGTTTTTTTCAAGCTGAAATTTTGCACATAGACTAATGTCAACTAACAATGCATCAGATTAAAAATTCAGAATGATCGAATGTAAACTACAAATGTAATTAAATTAAAGAATTTTTAGTTAATCTCTTAGTAGCATGTATAGCCGTCTGCTACAATTGACCTCCACGGGTCAATGGAGTTTAACTCCAGCCTTCGATGCCACAAGGGTCTGTGGCGCGGTGCGTATTATATTGAACATAATCATTACTTATATTTATGTATCATATATTAGGTAATTATAGTGAAAAACTTTGTTTTTATGGGTTGTTTTATCTTTATAACAGGGTTACATATATGCTTACATCGCAAAAATATTATTCCTCGTTCGTAGGCTAGAGAATTCAATTACTGGTCTTCACATTAAAGATTAGCAAAACTCAATGCATTCTTTATATATTCTATTATTACATTCTGTCTGTGAGCAGTGTCAGGGAAACATTATGGAGTTATAGGGTTTTCCCTGACATGTCAATGTGTTACTTGTGTTTGGTGCGGTGCGGTGCGCACGGTATGAAAGGGTATGACGTAAGAGTGTGAGCGTGACGTAGAGTAGAGAGGCAGTTGATGTGAGAGAGAGATAGGACGTGTTGGTAAATGAAGGAACCTTTTGCTGTTAATAAAGTTATAGATGTTCAGAAGTGTTGGTGTTCTACCTTGAGTTGATCTGTCCGTTTGGTCATAACAAGTAACCCAGACAACGACGTAACATGGGGACTGTAAAGATACATGGAGAGTCCCACTGTGGGGACTATAAAGATACATGTGGAGTCCCACTGTGGGGACTATAAAGATACATGGAGAGTCCCACTGCGGGGACTATAAAGATACATGGAGAGTCCCACTATGGGGACTGCAAAGATGACAAAGATGTTAAAGATGTTTTTTGTTTGTTGTTGTTTTGTTTTGTTTGCGTTTGCAAACGACAATGATTCTATGCCCTGATTGTTTTTTAATGTTGGAAAGATCGTGTATCTTACATGTGTAGATTTAACTCCGTAAGTTAAATCTAAAGTGAAGAGGGGGGATATGTCAGGGAAACATTATGGAGTTATTGGGTTTTCCCTGACATGTCAATGTGTTACTTGTGTTTGGTGCGGTGCGGTGCGCACGGTATGAAAGGGTTTGACGCAAGAGTGTGAGCGTGACGTAGTAGGAGAGAGGCAGTTGCTGTGAGGGAGAGAGGTCGTGTTGGTAAATGGAGGAATCTTTTGCTGTTAATAAAGTTATAGATGTTCAGAAGTGTTGTGTTCTACCTTGAGTTGATCTGTCCGTTTGGTCATAACAAGTAACCCAGACAACGACGTAACAAGCAGCCTCTGTAAAGCGTGTCTAGCACTATACGTTTGTTAATCATTTAGGGCATCATTAAAGTTAAAAAGTATAGGTTTTAACTTTTTAAAACAAAATTTGAAAAGAAAAATTATTCATTACGACTAGCAAAAAAGTCTGGAGCAAAAATAGTTTGCTTCAGTTGCAGCAGCATTCAAATAAACCAGGTTTCGTTAAATCTTTAAGCAGAGTACTACTTTAACATTGAGATTTTTTCCTGAGTCTTTCTTGACACTTTTCCCATGAACAAGTTTAATGCTCGTTGGGCCTCTGCTGTACATTATTATAAGACCATACCCTTTAAGCAGTTTTAAAATTATTTCAGAAATTCCGTAAGCTAATTCAGTTTTCCCCCAATGAAATCTTTGATTATTCTACAGCGTCTTCTTTCTGATTTTAAACCTTAGACATCGTACAACAAGACTTGTTTGATCCTTATTTGAAATATCCGGAGAGCTTTAACATATAAAGGAAAAATATTTGTTATCTTTTATTTGAAATATGATTTTTAACCAAATGTACCTCTTAAAACTGAAATAATCTCATTTTGAAAACATATAATATATTTATTTTGTGTTAAAGGTTAAGTGAGAAGCTACATGTGTAGATTACCTAAATACTAGCGTCATGTTCCTAAAAGGGATAAATGAGTTGATGCTTGTCATTCTGATTACCAGCCCTGTCTTATCACAGAGAAGTAAGATAATTACAAATTGACTTAAGTAAAGAAAAAAATATATTACAAATTAACAAATGAACGCTGCAGCTGGTAAACCCTTAATGTCTAAATATAGTCGATGTTATCTAGCATGTCAACAAAGTCAAAATGGACATGGCGTTACAATATAACTGCATAAATTAATGTAAACAAAAACTATACTCATTTGACTAAGACATCAACATTCTATGATACAGTTATTACAAAACTAACTTTGAAAATTAAAAGATTAGTTATAGACACAGTTAACATAATGCGTTGATGTTTTAAATCCTTAATTTTTTTCATGAATTAAATGCAAAAATTTTGTCCAAACAGTGGATTGCATTCCTTCTTGGTATGGGCCCAAATGTCAGTATAAATGTCACTGTAATGTCAGTGGTTCATGCACAGATGGAGATTGTAGTGACGGGTGTGACAATCGGATGTTCGGACCTAAATGCCAGTATAGTAAGTGTCAGTATTATAACTGACGATTTAACAATTTGTAAATGAGTAGACCAATTGGTTGATAAGATCTGTCAGCACATGACTTTTAGATTACTTTAATGAAATTCATGATTTTGACCAGGCCGGTCTGTTGGCCAGCGGTCACAGATCTGAGCTATTAGGGTTCCACGCCATACCCAGCCGCCTCCCCCCATCCAAACTAGTGTTAGGTACCCATTCGAAAGCTGTCTGGACTCACGGACACCCTTGATCTCAGGAAATAATCCCATAGATTCGAACCCTTGACCATCGGTACGCCAGCCGAGCAAGCATACCACTCGACCATCGATATATTGAAAAAAAAAGTAATTTCAAAGAAAATACACATTTTACACAAATATTTTATAAATATTGACTAACGCTTTACAAGCACAATAACGTTTTTTAACTGGAGATATTGTGAATAAATAATGAAATAATGTTGCTATTCAATTTGTCTTTTCCAGTTGACATAGCATTTATAGCTACAACAGAGAATGAGAACATTATTGATGCCTATGACACGACATGTCATAGTATGACACAAGAAGGGGTCTCACTTCGATGGAGTGACCCTATCTCATTCACCTGGATGAGACTACTATTTCAGGATGGTGGTAATCTAAAATTATTGTATAAAAGCCAATCTTCAATCCATTTTTCAAAGGGCAGAATATGGAAAAAACATGTTAGCTGTCCGATTTCAGATTTTAAAAAAGTTTCATGCACAGCCTAAGTAATATTTGGGTATACAAACATTTATTTAGACCGTACAATATCAATATATGTGTACAGTTAGGATTTTAGAGTAAAATAATTAGAGTCTTATAAGTTGAACTAACATCTATGCTAGTGTTCAATAATTTTACGAATGATTGCCAGTTAACTAATTTTTTTATTCAGTTTCCTACAACGACATTGATGTTAAACTCAACAGTACCAGCAGTAGCTTGTGCCCCACTCCCATCAAGGCCATCATCAACAACAAAACTATTGATGTTTTTTGTGAGACTGACATTAAAAATGTGACACAACTAAGTATTACTGCTACCGTCTCTTCAAAATTATGCTCTGTCTTCGTAAGTCAAGGTAAATTTTTGCATGGTATCTAAGTGGTTAATTACACGGGATGCAAATTTTACTCATAAAAGAATAATAACCAAATTAGTTCAGCATCAAATTCATTAGTATTAAGAAAGATTCATAAGTTTAAGTTTGATTATGTACGCATAAGAATCTGAACATTTTTTTTATTGCTAGAGGCCTCTTAAATTAAATTTAGTATCTTATTACAACTGGGTCCATTGTTAAGTTCTGATATTAAAGAATTAGTTTAAAAAGAACCAAAATAATCTTTTTACAGACCCTAACCTAATCATTGAATACTGGTATTTAGCTAGTGTTATTGCTTAAAGCTGGTCTGGAGCAATCATTACTTTTTTTTTTTTTAAATATTCGTTTCGGGCATCCCAGACAAAATTATATATTTTCATGACTAGGGTTACCATGCATCCGGGTTTCCCCGGACACGTCCTCTTTTTATGCCCTTGTTCCAGAGGCTATCCAGAAAAATAGCTTTTGTCTTGGTTTTTCTCCGTCCCAGACCTCCGTCAGTCCTCGATCAATCGATGGATACTTTTTTGCTTACGTTTCTGTGCTATTTACTTAATCTATTATGTACCTTGAAATAAACCCGCGTGCCAGCTATATTTAGCTTACTGTTTATATTGGTTATCGGAACTTGAAGTATTTAAACAGTTGCAAAAATAAGGAACATTTTTCAAAACTTCTAATTATTGCTGAATTCCCCCCCCCCCCCAATTCAACCCACAATGCTAAAACTGAACAAGTGTTTTCTCTAATGCAATGTCAATGGATAAAGGAAATAAATAAGTTGCTCGTTGAATCTGTCACAGGAATTCTGTTTGTGCATAATTTGAAGCACATGTCATGCAAAGCATTTCATACTGGCGAAGGCCAGTTCTTCGGAGAAATACGCTTGGGCTCTGACCCAGGGACAATCTATGATCCCAAAGTCAACTTTCTCAAATGCTGACAATTTTGATGATAATGACTCAGAATGAGATACATTCATTACTGTTTGGTAAACTTCAGCAATTTTACTGATAATAGTGGCTTTCCAAAGTCACACACATCAAGTGCAAAATTGTAAAAATTCAATTTTATTCTTGCTTTAATTTTGTTATCAATCACCTGTCTGGGACAACTGACTACCCTCTAGGGATGCAAAAGTATAAGAAAAAAATGCATGATTATTTTTCTACTCTCGTACTAATCGTAAAAGGAGACAAATCTTAAAGGTCTTTTCACAAAAGTAAAATAACTGTCTTTTTAATTTATATAAAAATGATTGTATCCTGAATGTTATGTGTTGGCGCAAGCCCCGGGTATTAATTACTGGTGTTAGTTATACTTGGCTATCTATAACTAAAAACACATTTCAATAATGAAACTTCACCTCTGTATACGAATAAACAATAGAAGTTACTTACATGAAATGAATTATAAATTATATTTATATCAATATATATATATATATAACAATTACGTGAGTAAAAAATACAAGGGTACATTAATACTGAATAAAATGTTCCTCAATGGACCAAGCTCCACTGGATATGACTCCTGCTGCTCTTACACCCGGTCCTAGGTAACTGGTGAGTCTCAGGCTACCTCACTGGGTAGCGATGACTCCCGAAAATCATCTCCCTCATCAACCCCCTCAGTTACTTAGAGTTATTGAAAGCTTGAAGATCTGTCTATTGTCAGCTGTGGCCCGTTCCTTCACACTGATTCTCAAATGATGTGGCACGGAAACGTCTCGAATCCTCTTGTACCACTAGCAAGTCCCCCTATTAATTCTACTTTCTACAACTTTCATAACTGGCTGAAGGCAATAATGTATACATACATTCTATAACAAGTCGACAAGCAAGTCAATAAACAAGTGTTAACCACTCTCAATATACAAGAAATAATAAACATAGCTAAAGTCTACAATTATACATTTGAAACTGTATTAGTTATCTAAACGAACCTGAAACAAACTCCCAGCCAGGCTCAACTCACACAAGTATCACCTAACGTGATCTGGGAGCTGAGGACGCATGGTCTTTTCGTTCCAGTATATATGAGCCACTGACCCACGCCTTGTGTCCTTCTACCATGCTCTCCCATTAGGTGCTACCCTGTCTCAACGGTCACGCACATGCCGTCAGTATTCTCATTGGTTAGAACTGGTCGAACACTTTCCTGAAGCAAACCTCTCACGAGATCACACGATTAAAG
Source organism: Radix auricularia (assembly GCA_002072015.1). Lineage (NCBI taxonomy): Eukaryota > Metazoa > Mollusca > Gastropoda > Lymnaeidae > Radix > Radix auricularia. The sequence continues at coordinate 81,664 of MUZC01000963.1, read as the reverse complement.
TCAGGCTCCAGGATCATGCGTCTCCTATGACTCACAGCGTCTTTCAAAAGTTACCATATTGTCTCATTGACATTGGATGTTCAACTGACCATAAGATTACAACTAAACAACAGGTGTTTTCAATGGCTCTGGTTGGTTATTACGCTTGATGCGTCACACATGACACAAAGTTTATCTGTTGATTCTAACAAAGTGACTCAATAGTTTTAGAAATGTTACTTATAGGGACTCAACACTGATACTAAATTCTCATACATTAAGCAGAGCCGTCAGACAATAATTAATTAAAGCATGAGAAAAAGTGAAAGAGAGATATACATAATATATGAAAGCCCAAAGTAGGTGAACAGGAAATCATGTAAATTGCCAGAAAATGTTTTTGTTGGAAAGGGTTATCAGTACAAAGTAAGAAGAAAAAAGTACTCTTAGTGAAAGTAAATCATCAAGGGCCCGTAAAATGTATCTACCTGAACTTTTAGGATCAGATTTTTATAACCAAAAAATTAGTCATGTTTTAAATACTTGACATCACAACTAAACAAAAGACATAGCAGCAACACTTTAATATCATGGTTATAAACACTAGCCAAAGGTATTTTATATTTCATTTCTATCAGAATTTTAAATCCAGTGCGCATGCTAATTCCTTGACTAAAGTGTAAATTTGTGCTTTTCGTGTTTTTTGTTTAGGTCGTAACATTGCTTTGGAGCAGAAAACAACACAGACAGGTGCTTACAACTTTGGTGCCCCAACCTACACCAACAGATCCTTGTCTCAAAATGCTGTGGATGGTTACAGAAATTGGAACTTGTCAGACGGCAGCTGCACTCACACTAACACCACAGAGATAGCCAACTGGACTTTGACCTTTGCTCGTCCCCACTACGTTCATATTTACTTCCTTTTCAACCGACTGGGTAAGTCACAAGTCAGACTTAGGAATTTTTAAATAATTGAAAACTAACATTGCCATTAATTCTAGCTATAAATTGATATTTTGAGGAATAGGTTTGAAAAATGTCAAATATTTTAAGTTTAAAAAAAATAAATGCAGCTTTAACAAAAGAAAATACAACGATTATTGGGTTCTTTAAATTTCTTGAGAGAAGAGGTCCATACAAAGAAAGTTTGTACGTGGAGTTTTATCTTCAAAATGTTTGGAGCCCCCGAGTGTTGCATGTTTTATTTAGCGCTCACACATATTACAAACTAAGTGTTAAGATTTCTCTTACTTGTCTGGCAAAATTTCTTACAAAACTTATGTAGACAACTCTACTGTAATAAGATAGAGAATAACATTAATAACAGAAAATAGCTCTATAAAATACATATTAAAAAAGAACTTATCTTGTACCCACCATCATCATCATACATCTAAAACAAATAGTCAAAAAAGCCAGAAGGAAAAAAACACTAGATTTATTGTTTAGGTATAGACCAGGGCTAGTGATTGCGAAATAATTTCATGATTATCAATACCAATAAAAACCATATCAATAAAATCTCAATTATGTGAAATGCCTAGAACATGGCCACCGCCAGGGGGTGAATCCACGAATGTATTCATGGGCCACAACGGCAGGGGGGGGGGGGGGCTCGTCAGCCACACTTGTTTTTTTTATTTAATGCTGATGCTCTGTGCGTAGATATATGTTCGGAAAATTATTCAAGTGACATGTAACAAAAATTTAGCTTACAATGACAATTGACGGAAAAAACCTTCTGCACACAAGTGGTTAGCTAAAGGTTTTCTTCGGAATTTCGTGTTATACTGTCACAGTTTTCTAAAAATAATATATTTTAGTCATCAAATACGTCATATCTATGTCTTCCGGTGACTCTCTTACTTATTTGAGTAGATTTAAATATTGTTGTTTTTTTCATCACTTTTATGACCCGGTAAGCTATGACTGGCTTATTCTAAACCAAAAATAATACTGAAGTATATTTGATAGTTTTATAGTTATAGTTATATAATTTCTTAAATCTTTGCTGCAGCACTATCTTTATTTTAACTTAACTATTTACTGAATATTAATGTCTTCCAATAAATAAATAAAACTCTTAATAATAAATAAACAATGTAATTATCATTATGATAATACATTTTCATTTGCCTATTAAAGTAAGTTTAGTGTAAATTATGTAATATATATATATGTAATAAACAAAATGTATACTTAGCTAATATCGACATAAAGGTTACCAAAGTTTATAGCTTCATGCATTCAATTTTTTTTACAAAATTACTTTCCCTTAATACATATAAGTATTGAATTAACAATTTAATTCAACATATTTTTAATTAAAATCCTATAAACATGTTGTTTCTTTTTTTTGTTTTAAATTTTTCGTAAGAAAAATTAATTTTACAACTTTTCAAAATGATTTTTCAACAATGAGTACACTTAGAATTACTACCAACTTTGAGTACACTTAGAATTACTATCAATAATGAGTACACTTAGAATTACTATCAATAATGAGTACACTTAGAATTACTATCAACTTTGAGTACACTTAGAATTACTATCAACTTTGAGTACACTTAGAATTACTATGAACAATGAGTACACTTAGAATTACTATCAACAACGAGTACACTAAGAATTACTATGAACAATGAGTACACTTAGAATTACTATGAACAATGAGTACACTTAGAATTACTATCAACAACGAGTACACTAAGAACTACTATCAACAATGAATACACTATGAATTAATGTCAACTAAGACTAAAAATGTCTTTTAAATAAATCCTTTATATTAACTTGTGGTGTCTGAGCCGTACGTGCGTCATGCCGGAAACACTTTGGATCGATTTTTAACCCACTCCTCGTAAGCTAGCGATCTGAAATTTTGCAGAAAGACTCGAGCCGGTGATAAAAATGATGTATCATAATGTCAGATAAATCGAATGTAATGTAATTGAATTAATGAATTTTTAATTTTAAAAATTTATCTCTATATCTCATGTTAATTTTTAAGATAGAGTGTCGTGGTGCCTATTATGTTCAACAACCTTTTCTGTCTCGCAATAAGGTGCGCATTACATTGACCATACTTTTAAAAAAATATTTTCCCGATCGGTACGCATTATATTAAACATGTTTTACGAAACCTAACTAGAATTTTGTATTTTCGGATTGTTTTGCCCTGCGTATTATAAGAAACATCCTTATAGTTATGTCTCGTATATAAAGGATTTTAGTCAAAAACGTTTTTTTAAAGGGTTTTTTTTATTGTAAGCACAAACCAATTGACAATGTTGATAATGACATCGGCATCAACGATTTTGCGATGACAAAAGCAGAAAACTTCAATTTTAGATGAAGAAAGAAAAATTTTCTCAACTTTTAAATTATAAAATACTAGATGCCCGCAGATTTGCTCATAGATAGTGCAAAGAAAGTGGAGGGGGTGAACAGACACAAAAATACATCACGATGAAATCAGAACAACGAGAATGAACCTCGGGGCGCGGATAACTGCGACATGTTGTTAATCTGCAAACATGTGAACTGTGGTTAGCCACTTGTCACCCCGCACCACCCTAGCTTGCCAACCATAAACTAATTGGCATAACCTGAAAAAGGTCATTCGTCAAGCTTATTCCCACTCGTCTTGTGCTTGTTATGGTGATCGAAAAGATAGTAGGAAATGAACGGGCACAAACACAAACATTTTCAAAAATTTAAATAAGTAATGTCTTAACTGGGGATTGAACCTACGTCCTCCGTGTGTTAGGTGAATGTTATATCCATTACACTACGAAATACATGTTATTTTGTTGTTCTGAAAGAACACAGTCAATGACTTCAATTCAATGAAATTTTGAATGTTTACTACTTTTTCTTGCAATCTGATTGGTCGGTGGGGTCAGAGGTCAGACTGCTTGCTACGTCTTGTCCGGTATGGTCGGACCACGTAGAGAATTATATATATGTTATATAGATATTTTCAATGTTGGAAGTATCACTTTGAAATAAAGAAAATCTCAATTTAAAAAAAAATATTTTTAAAGGGGGGTGGGGAGTTGCAGTAAAAAATCTGCATCTGTTCAGCTGGAAGATAACCACGCAACTTAGCTGGCACCATATGTGGTAAAGAGGTGGTCTGGCGTCGATTCCGAAATTTGAAGGGTGAACAATGAAGCTAACTGATGATAAGGTCACACTGCCGCTGATATGATTGCTCCGCTATGGGGTATTTTTATAGAATGAGGCGACAACAAATGGATGGTTGTGAGTCAGTGGGTCAGCGGCGTAGCGTGGGTATGTGCCGCCCGGGGCAGAACTCAAATTTGCCGCCACCCCGCACCCAAAAATAAAGTTATGTAAAAAAGCTATTAGGAAAAAAACCCAGTATGTATTAGAAAGTTATAATAAGGAGTTGTTACTTTTTTATGTTATAAATAAAAAGAAAAGCTTCCATTTCTTTAATAAAACTGCAGTTTTCTGTTTTTCCTCATGGCACAAGCTTTCATGTATCAATTTTGTCAGCCATGCCCTGCTCATTAGTAAAATAGCTATTTATTACACAATATATTTGATCGTACTTAATGTTTCATTAACTTTATTTAATAGACGCCACTTTAACGCCTTGCATTAAGACAGTTCTAAACAGAGTGCCAATTAATGATAGTGATTTTAGACATGATAACACCGAGCCTAAATATCTTAATAATCATGAATAAATCAACTGATATTGAATTCTTTTTTTTTTTATACTCGTGAGAGTTAAAAGAGTCTTTGCTTGACAATGTCATATGAGATATTTTAAATACTCCATTTCAAAGGCACATTTTCGAAGTCTGGTGTACGAAAATCATAAATGTTTTCCAAATTCTTCATAACTGCCAAAAATCTTATAATAATTTCTACAGTAACTCATCCTTATGAAGAATAAAATTTTTTTCTCAAATGTTTTTCACCATAATATGGCTATTTATTCGCTTCGATTACCAAAAATTTGCCTACTCGTTCTTTGATTGGAAGGTTCAATTAAAAGGATGAGGCCTCCCTATAAAATTTTAACAAATGGCAAAGCATCCTTTAAGTACTCTATTAGTGTATCTGTGAGTCGACTCTACAAAAATGTTTTTAGCACAATACGTTTGTAAATAAATTCGGGCATCATTGACTTCATGAAGTACATGTTTCCAAAATTAAATGTTAAAAATAAATTCGAAAGTAAAAAGATTTAATTGCTACAAACAAAGTTCCTGCATCTGATCATGTGTTGAGGTTTTTGTCTGCCTCTTTTTCTATAGATTTCGTTCACTATTTTGTATCCTGAAGTCTGTTTAATGTATTTCCTGTAGAAGCAATTAGATATTCCCAAAGATGTATGGACATAGAAAATAATGTTGGAGTCCTTTGTAAAAAAATATTTTTAATGAACTTTTTGAACGAGATTTGACAATCAGATTTTGCGTCTTTCTTGAACTCCTGCATACATTAAGTTATATGTATTAACATCATTCGGACATCTGCAGTCCATAATTTTAAGAACATTGGTTGGTTGGTTGAGCCTTCTCGTCCATGAGGGACATCTACCGATCATCGCCGGCGTCTGCACTTCCTCTTAGGACATAGGCCACCTACAAGAGCTCTCCAGGCATCTCTATCCTGGGCTATTTTCTCCAGGATCTTCCATTCATGGCCAATCCTCTTGATGTCTGCCTCCAATTCTCGGCGCCAGGTGTTTCTTGGGCGGCCTCTTTTCCGTTTACCCTGTGGGTTCCATTTCAGGGCTTGCCTTGTTGTATTAGAAGCAGGTTTCCTTAGTGTATGACCGATCCACCTCCACCGCTTTTGAAGAATCTCTTCCTCAATGGGCTTCTGTTTAGTCCGCTGCCACATTAAGAACATTAATTATTTAAAATTATTTCAGATATGTCGTACCGAGATTCACTTTTGCTTTTGTGAAATCTTTGAAAAATTTTACAACATCTACATTTTTATTTTCAATCTTTACATATCACACAAATGGCTTGATCCTTATGTGACCTATCTGAAGAGCTATCAAATACCTTGAAGAAAATTTGGTACCTTGTTCATGACAGATGTTTTTCGTGAACTCTATCTCCTGACATTGCTATGAGCTCAATTTGAATTTGAGATGACACGTTTTTTAAACCATTTTCACACGCATTTCTCGGAGCGCTCCATAGTACTTTTAAAGCAAATGCGTCAGTTAAAGAATATTTCATTAATTTGCAACAGTATTGTCCAATATGTGACTTCAAGAAAGCAACATTCAATTTGCCAGGATCTAATAAAAATTCTGACAAGAACTTTTTTACTATTTGTTTGTTTTCTTTTACAGCAACGTAATTGATTAATAGTCTATTTTTTAATCCGATTTACGATTCCTTATAATTTCAAACGACTTTGGTAATGTTGAACACTTGTGCACGAGTTGCTATTTTATAGTTTAGTTTTGCCAAGTTTTAGTTCCAATAGGCAAGTAATTTAGTTCATCGTTTTGTTTATGCCGCAAAACAAAAGACATTTCAGGTAAGATAATGATGCTTTCGAAGAATAAACAATTTAAGTACGCAAACATTTTTTACCAATAGTTTACTGACGTTAAAATCTAAATTACATCAAATATAAGTACCAGCATATTTTTCATGTTCATACACTACTTTCGCATCGATGTTTTTCAGCTCTGTGACATTAGAATCAGATAACTATTGATTCATTATTGAGTTTGAAGTTTTGGCATTAGAAACGTTCTAGTATTTTAATTTAGTGTCTTCTTTTCTTTTTTTTTATCTTTGCTTTTATTTTAAGTTATTAAAATTTAAGTTATTTTTTTTAAAAAGTTTTGAAGCTTATTAACAACGAGAATTTGCCCCCCCCCCCCACTCCCTAAAAAATGGGTCAGGCAGACCACTCGTTGGTTCATTGATAGGAATCAAAAAACAGAAATTTTTGCTTTACAAAGCTAGTGGATTTTTCGAATGTGAAAAATCAACTAAGCTACCACCACACCATTACCAAGTTCTGATACTAATTAAGCCTCTTGTTCTTCAGTACTTTAGCATAAGGATCAGAAAAATTTATAGCCAATAAGGAGTTTGAAGTTTTGAAAGAATTACGTTCACATAGTTTTGGATAGTTTCTTTTTTTTGTGTATGTTTTGTTTTTATTTCATTCCCATGAAATTTCCACCTTATTGTCAAATTTTTCTAGCTAGAAACTAATCAACGACTAAGAATTTGCCGCCTCTAGCCAAATGCCGCTCGGGGAAATTGCCCCCCTTCGCTACGCCACAGCAGTGGGTCTCAACATATGAGACCCCGTGGATCTCTTTAAAAGATGCTACATTTTCTAGATTAATTTCTAAATCGTCTGTCGTGTCCCAGCAAGAGAAATTTATCTAAGACCTAGAAAAACAAAAACGAAAAAAAAAAAAAAAAAAAAAAAAAAAAAAAAAAAAAAAAAAAAAAAAAACTGTATTTGATAATAACATATGTTCCAGAGGACTTGACTGCTTATTATGTTAACTGTAAATACAACAACAGTATTTGTATTTTTTTTACTTAGATGATGATGTTGGCTATTTACTGAACAATTTCAAACTTGTCAGCTATGACGTCAACTCACGCCCACTGTTTACTTATGAAGACAAAAGTTCCAAGCAACAAGTTGTTTATACAGTGAGAGACTATGATATTAGTAACATTACATCTGTTACAATTACAGCAAACAACTCTGAGAAAATTCTGTCATTGTGTGAGGTTGAAATATATGGAGGTGAGTCTAAGCCAAGATTTTATCTTAAAAACTGTCATTTAATATTTGATTACACTGACATATTAATAAATACACACACAGATGCACACATACATTATATATATAAATATATACATTTATATAAAATTATATAAATTATATACAAGTTAAATCTCCCAGATGTTAGCTGCAGTCCTGGATACTATGGTCCAGAATGTGAATTGACCTGTAATTGTGAACCAGGAGAAAAATGTCTGCCCAGCACTGGGGTGTGTCTATCTGGATGCCCAGCCTGTTACATTGGGGAAGGATGTAAGACAAGTAAGTATATTCTGTTACATACACTACCACAAACAGGTGGCTTAAATAATTATTTACCAAAGCAGAACTCAGAATTCTTACAAATAGCATATTTAAATGAGTATAATATTGGTCAATTTCAACTGATAAATTGTATTGTATGTTGTATAGTTCCCTTGACAATCACAAGAAAATGTATTTTCCTCTGACCATTTTTCTTTACTAGCATAATAACAAGTTGTTTTGATCTTGTATAAACAATTATAACAATTAATAGTAAAGCGGCATCATGAATTTGAGAGTTATCTTCTCTTTTGTATTACAGATGCTCTATCTATACCGAAGATTATTGTTTCCTAGACAACATCACAACAAATGTTACTTTAATCCATCCAGTTTCGATTGAACATGTCAAATATTTGATCAAATACATCAACACTTAAAAATCTCCATTATTTTGAAAACATATTTTATTAAAAAATTCAGGATGTAGTGTTGGCTTCTATTGTAAAAAATGTGTAAATAAATGCCCAGAAAATTGCATCATTCAGACATATGATGTCACTGGTGGGTCTTGTAGTTGTCAGCCTGGGTATCAAGGTCCTAAGTTATTGAATAGATTGTGGGTTAGATGGAAAAAGATGCAAAAATTTAAACAAAACTATCTACAAAATGCCTGGCTCAGTAAATAAAAATAAAGAAAAAGAAATAAAAACATAGAGCAAACCGGATCTACCTTGCATGAAGATAGTCCTGACCCACTTTATTGAAGATCAGTTATGTATTTAGGTTAATTTGAGAGAAATGTGCAGGTACATTGTATAATCCCTTCTATAGTTTTTTGTTTTTTTTTTACACAGAAGAATTTCAAATTTCTCACTGCACTAATAAAAGAGTCTCTTTAACTTTCAGCTTGTGATGAAGGATTTTACGGTCTAATGTGTTCAGAAAAATGCTCGCAGTTTTGTACCAATGAGACGTGCAACAACACAAATGGTTACTGTAGCTGTAAGCCAGGATATCAAGGCGATAAATGCAATCAAAGTAAATAATATCACTATTTTTGTTTGAAATAAATCAAATTGTTATTGAACCTTTGAAGACAGTAATCTAATGATCTAATGTATTCAGAAAAATGCTTACAGTTGGGTACCATAAAGATGTGCAACAACATATATGGTTATTGAGCTGTGAGCCAGGATATCAAGGCTATACTTGTATTCAAAATAAAGGAAGTAATATCTTGGTTTCGAATAAATCAAATTATTATTGAAATTTTAAACCTGTAATCTTAACAGATAAGTAATATTATGTTGCCATGTAAAGAAAATAAATGATCATTTTTGGCATCTATTAAAATGCCAAAAAAACAACAAAACAACAAAAACTTCTTTATCTCTTATTTTTTTAGCACAAATGTACATTAAAAAAGTGAACAGAGATACAGCTATTCTAATTAATGAAATTTAAACACAGGGTTTTATCTAAAAAATTTAACAATCCCAAAAGTTATCTACTTTATTAAACAAAAGTTGTTCAATTCTATTTTCAGATTGTTCAAAAACTTTCTACGGCGAACGTTGTTCACAAACATGTAGTGTAAACTGTACCAGCCAGTTATGTAACACAGTTGATGGACATTGTCTTTCATGTACTCCTGGGAAAACTGGAAAATTTTGTGATGGTGGTGAGCATACGCTACAAGTTTTTATGATAAATTAGTGATGATAATAAGAATTTTGCCAAAACATCTTCTAAAATTTACAATAATCAGATTACCGTCAGTGATAATAAAAAAAATGTTCTAAAAACCTGATCTAACACTTAAAATATCACACCTTATATTATCTGTTATAGACACTTTTTCTATACAGAAAATTATTGGATCCTTCGGTTATCTATGTTTTGTGTCCTGTCCTGCATTCTTATTAGAGTTTTAAATGTTTATAAAGTATTGGTTTTCCCGTCATTTATAATAAGAAAATAGTCCAAAAATCTTCTAACATTTACAATTATCAGATTGTAGTCCAAACATCTTCTAACATTTACAATTATCAGTTTGTAGTCCACACATCTTCTAACATTTACAATTACAGTTTGTAGTCCACACATCTTCTAACATTTACAATTATCAGTTTGTAGTCCACACATCTTCTAACATTTACAATTATCAGTTTGTAGTCCACACTTCTTCTAACATTTACAATTACAGTTTGTAGTCCACACATCTTCTAACATTTACAATTACAGTTTGTAGTCCACACTTCTTCTAACATTTACAATTATCAGTTTGTAGTCCACACATCTTCTAACATTTACAATTACAGTTTGTAGTCCACACATCTTCTAACATTTACAATTATCAGATTATAATCCAAACTGTGGTGGAGATAACAGCTGTCATCAAGATGATCGACGTTGTTTGCATGGATGTGATGATCATTATGTGACATGTGACAAATGTAACTTCAATCTTAGAGACATCTTTTTTTAAACGGACTAGAAAATAAATACATTCTTTTTTAAATTTTAAAAGCCCCTTCCCTTGTACTGTTAGCGGAAATATAAACTTTTTAAACCGAAAACCGCAATGGCGTTAAATATACAGCAGAAGTCCGATAATCCGGCACGTTCGGGACTGGCTCGGTGCCGGACTACCAAAAATTCCGGTCTATCAGACGGTGCCCATTATTTTTAGTGTAGGCTCTGCCGTAAAACAAATGTACTTTATTTTTTTAACTACATACATACATAAATCGTAATTATAAGAACAATTAGGTTAATAATTAAACTACAAATACAGTATGCAAATACAACATTTTTTTTTTTTACATTTCATATAATGTATGTACACGTACTGTAAACTTTATTTCACTTAGATTTTAAAAATTCACGAATGGCTTTTTGTTTTCTTGACTTTTGGCTTTTAGTATAAAGTTTATTTCTATATGGAAAACATTAATTTCTGAAGATCTGTAGCTAGTAATGTATTACAGTAGAGAGTACTGAGACACAGTTTACTGCGACAACGCACAAAACAAAATGGCCAATAAGACGCTTCTTGATTGATTAACTGTGCTGCACTGCACCTGTATTACTGTATTTGTTGTGACAGCTGAGAATAGCCGGACGCTAATTGTTTCCGAACAATACCGAGCGCTTCCGGATGATCCCGAACTACGCCAAAAACTTCCGAATAGCTCTAGAGCGTTTTCATTGGCTTTAAATACACATTTTTTGGAGAAAACCTAAATTTTAAAAAATTTTCCGAAGCCGGACTATCGGGTATTCCGGACTGTTGGATGCCGGACTAACGGACTTCTACTGTATAAGGAGTTTTCTTTTGTTCGCTGTGTTTATTTTGTTTGGCACATCCGATGATTTGCTCATTTGTCAAAAACTACAATCCCCAACTCACCGGGATGAACATTTTGAACATCAACAGTTTATGTGTGGTAGGTCTACTGTTTTAACTAGTCAAGTAGTGACATTTTCTTAAAGGGTAGCTTAACAATTTATTAACAATACAAGCATTCGCATAGATTGAAATGTGCAGGGATTTGAGGGTCAGGTCCGGAGGGCGGGGCTTGTCCTCTTTGGTGGCCCTGCATATTTAGCGGTGGCATACTATTTAATGTAAAGATGTTTTCGGAAACGCCTTTAAGGGCCCCGTCATGTGGGGGCTCGGGGTGACTTTCGAATTTGGATCCCTCTCCCTTAGCTATGCCACTGAATACAAGGATTGAGTAAGGATTTATTTTAGACAGTGTGCCAAATGGAAGAATATTATAAAAGACCCCAGGTTTAGAAAGCTAATTAGATATCTTGATTCTATCAAATCTCTTTGGGCTATTTAAATTATTCTCTCTGTAAAAAGTTTTTTGTCATTTGTTGCTTAAACCATTATAAATCTTTTTCAAATAGATAATTATTTGTATATTTATTAAGTGTAAAAATTAAGCCTATAAATATTGTGATGGTCTCAGGGATTTGTGAACATCAGTACAAAGGCAACTTCTGGGGCTAAACTATTTAGTTAGCTTGGCACAAAATCAAGACTCTGGTGTATGTTGAACTTTTCTTAACAATTTATGTTGAAAAAAAAACATCCATAATATAGAATAAGAATTTTTTTAATGACAAATTTATTGCTTATTTTCAGATCAAACCGTCTCATAAAAAAAGTCAGAATAAAAAATTTATTGTATGATATTAAGAAACCTTTCTTGAATTTTTGAAGAGTTAATGAGGTAAATGAAGAGGAATACTATATATTATGAATTTTAAAGCCAGAATTTCGTAAGTATATTATTATAACATACAATTTGTTAAAAATCTTTTTTTAAAAATAATAATAATAACCATTGAGCCTTTAACAGATTCCATTTGTTTGAAAATGTCATTAGTTGAGGCTAAGTTTCTGTGCTAAATGTGCTATAAAAGAATGGCAGAAAAACTTAAAACAAAAATTAAATTAATCAAGCTTTAATTCCCTTTTATTAAAATGGTGTTAACCATAATAAGTGAGGAAAAGAAAGTAATATTTATCGATAAAGGATGTCTTTGTAGAAGTCTTTTTGTAATCTTTACGTAGCCGCATGCTACCCTTATTATAATTTTAAATGTCCCTCCCCCTTTTTCCACACAATGATTTGTGTAAAACATAAATTTTGTGTTTAAAATTATTTATAAGCGTCAGTCATTGATTTAGATTTGTTGTGAGCCAAGTCAAGTGACAGCACTTCGCATGGAATGACATAAAAGAGAAGATTTCACTAACGTCAGGGAGAAAGATGGTTTGACAGGTAGTTTTAGTAGTCATTTATTAAAGGGACATCAGCATGTCAAATAATTTTTCGTGTGGCATGGTCAAGTCTATGTTGATAGTTATATGTAATAAACTTAATGCAAGTTTGATGTTAGTGCTAATATCAATTATCTTACTTTATCTGTTACAGGCGCTCCTTGTTTACAGAAGATTATTGCGTCCCACGTTCTGATAAAAACATATAGGAAATGGCCCGCAGTGTTCATAGGCAATGTCTGTAAATGTCTGTTAATGAGTTGAAACTTGACATATAAACTTGTTGGTGAGTTGAAATTGGGCAGACACAATTATTGGTGACTAGAAACTTGACACATAAACTTGTTCGTGAGTTGAAATTGGGCAGACACAATTATTGGTGACTAGAAAATTGACACATAAACTTGTTGGTGAGTTGAAATTGGGCAGACACAATTATTGGTGACTAGTAACTTGACACATAAACTTGTTGGTGAGTTGAAACTTGACATATAAACTTGTTGGTGAGTTGAAATTGGGCAGACACAATTATTGGTGACTAGTAACTTGACACATAAACTTGTTGGTGAGTTGAAACTTGACATATAAACTTGTTGGTGAGTTGAAATTGGGCAGACACAATTATTGGTGACTAGAAACTTGACACATAAACTTGTTGGTGAGTTGAAATTGGGCAAACACAATTATTGGTGACTAGAAAATTGACACATAAACTTGTTGGTGAGTTGAAATTGGGCAGACACAATTATTGGTGACTAGAAAATTGACACATAAACTTTTGGTGAGTTGAATTTGGGCAGACACAATTATTGGTGACTAGAAACTTGACACATAAACTTGTTGGTGAGTTGAAATTGGGCAGACAAAATTATTGGTGACTAGAAACTTGACACATAAACTTGTTGGTGAATTGAAACTTGACACATAAACTTGTTGGTGAGTTGAAACTTGACATAAAAACTTGTTGGTGAGTTGAAATTGGGCAGACAAAATTATTGGTGACTAGAAAATTGACACATAAACTTGTTGGTGAGTTGAAATTGGGCAGACAAAATTATTGGTGACTAGAAACTTGACACATAAACTTGTTGGTGAGTTGAAATTGGGCAGACACAATTATTGGTGACTAGAAACTTGACACATAAACTTGTTGGTCAATTGAAACTTGCTCAATGACACTTTAACTTTTTGTTGAATTAAAACTTGAACAATAAATTAACCACTTAGAAATAGGAAGTTTTTTAATGGCTTAACAGTTTTTAAATTTTTAAAATTTGTTTGACTAGGTGTGGAAATGAAATCAAATCCAATCACAGTCAATGCGGAATATCTTTTTTCTACATCTATTATCAATAAAGATGTGCAAGTTGACAACATTTACAGTCAATGGAGCAAAGGAAAATTTGCCTTTTAAAGACCAAAACAAAAACAAAAAATCAAATTAATAAACAATTGGTAAAAATTAAACTAAAAGATAAAGACAATTTAGCTTTCATTATTTTTGCCATCTAAGACAAAAATTCATGGGTTAGGAATACATGTTTGTTTTTTGGTCACGTTGTCTAATTGATTTATTTTAAAGAATGTTTATAGTGAGTAGGTTGCTGATACAAGAGATTTATCATTGGACATTCATTTCTGATAACTATGGTCGTATTGATACTTAGAAGTCTTAATTAAGAAAATCTACTAAAGTAACATTGATTATTTAAAAGAAATGATTTTTAGAAAAATTTGAATATCACTAAAATACATATATAAATGAATGCAAAATTAATACTATAGCAATTTACAGTCACACTAATAAAAATAGATGGTGTTCTAATATGATTTTTTTTTACTATTTGCCGAATGCAGATTTCGAACTGAATTATCTCCACATTTCAGTGTAAGAGCTAAGAGGGTGTACTTTACTTCTCTCTATTTAGTATTTAATAATACTTATTTAAATATTTATTATCCTACATGTGGGGAGTGTATGCTATCAACAATGATAGTCAGTGACATTGTCAACGCCAATGATTAACATTTTAAAATGAATTGAGTGAACGAACTAGAACGAAGGTCAACGAACTTTGTAGTGTGTACGAAGCGAACAGTGTTGTACTGAGTGTGTAGTGTGGTGTACAAGTCTTGATCGAGAACCATAATGAAAACTGTTCTTTTATTCAAAGTATTTAAGCTTAATATGCCGTTAGTTAACTTATTTTGTTATCTTATGTAGTAAAGTAATATCTATATTTGCAGGCTTTTCCATGGGCCATATTTTTCTGTCCCATCCCATGGCAATTTATGCCTGTCACGTCCCAACCCATCCCATGGGACGTTTGCCATGGTAATCCCATGGGAAAAACATTCCCATGGACAAGCCTGTATAATATTTGTAACTTTTTAAAACTTAATTTTTTCATATAGAAATTGATAGTCTTACTTTATTTTGCGTGGATTTGAATGATTTCATGATCAACGCTTGTTAAATTGTTTATTTTGTTTTATTTTATTAATTTAATTTATAACTCTATTTGTTACTTAACTTATTCTGTATAATTGTAATACTTACAATGGATTAGAGGGGGAAAATGATGAGACTGAATAAAATGTAACAAGTGTGACAAGCAAACAATTTATTTTTAGGTTTGCAAATCAAATCAAAACAACTTTTCACCTGTCATTTAAATTATTTTAAAGTTTAAATTAAAAAAAACAAAAAAAAAAAAACAACAACAACAACAACAACATGGAATATAAAATTATTACAATGATACATCTTATAATCATAAGCAAAATTTTTAAATGTAAATACTGAAATGAAATTATTGAATGATTGAATACTGTCAACGGACAAAGATGTTAGCAAAGAAAGCTAACACTCAGCCTGTCTCCGAGGCTCCTCTTTTACTATAACGTTTATAGTATAAAACTAATACTTACTAAGAAATTATGAAATAATTATTTTATAACATAAAATTACTGCTTTTAACATAAAATTTAATAATTATTTACAACATTTATAAATTAGGGGCCGTCCATAAAACCACGCCACGTTCCAAGTGGGGGTGGGAGTGTAAGAAAGTGTGACAGTTTGTGACAGGGGGAGGGGGGTCTGGCCAAGTGTGACTTCACATATTTATACATTTTCATTTTTATTCCTAATTTAGTTTTTTTTAGTAAAATGTAATAGTTTCACAAAAAAAAATAAAAAAATTGTGAAACACTTGAATACGTTTTATTTCTAAATAGCATGAAATGTGTATATTTTCAATATGATGTTCATGCTAGCTATTAGCTCTAGTATACTGTTGCGAAGCCTTGTTTTCTGTGTTTCCTTAACGAAACTGTTATTATTTTTTGTTGATTACTGCATAATTATATCACTGATCAAGAAATTTGGAATTTGTATTATAATAAAAAATATTATAAAATTAAAAAAGATTAGGCCTATATTAATTAAGTTTCTTTAAAAATATATGATATATACCAGTTAATAACATGATCATTTATTTGACTGTTCCATTTTTTAGTTAGTAAAAGGCTAAAAGAAAATCTAAATTATAATTTCGTTTTTAATAACTATGGTTGAACACTTCATTTCATCATGGATGGATGATGTCTAGTGAATATTTTTTTAAAAATTAAACACAATTCACAAGCCCACTATAAACATAATCAATTTAGAAAAACAGCTGCTTACATAATTTGTCAATCTACTCCTTTTTTAAGTCACATTGTTTTGTTTATACATGTATTTGTATTATTTAATCACTGGTTGAGTTCAAGTTTAGCCAGTGGCGTAGCGAAGGGGGGGAAGGGGGCAATGCTCCGGGCGGCATTTTGCCATAGGCGGCAAATTCCTGGTCGTTAATTAGTTTCAAAGAAAAAAAAAATTAAGAGAGTGGAGCTTTTTATGGAAATAAAAGAAAAACCAAATAAGATATTAATAACAGAAATAAATGAACTATCTTAAGACATGTGAATTTTCAAACGTTAAAACTTCAAACTCCTTATTGGATATACATTCTTCTGATACTAATGCTACTGTACTGAAAAGTACTTAAGTAGTATTATAATGTAATACTAAGGTACATGTAGTGGTAGCTTAAGTGATTCTTAAAATTTTGACAGCCGCTCCTGTTGTAATAGAAAAACTTATTGCACATGAAAAAATGATCCACGGTCAGAGCGGCACATTGTGTGTAAAAGAGGAGTGGCGGCTTATTCCTTGTGAATTAGCTGAAAAAAGGAAAAGTGTTCAAATGAAGTTTATTGAAATAAAATAAAAGCAAAGATAAAAAATCCAAATAAAATAAAGGAGTTATATTAAAGACGTGAACGTTTCAAAACCCCAGAACTTCAACTCCCTTGTCAATCGTAAGTTTCAAAAAATAATGCTATTGGAGTGGGAAAATGGGGTTGAATAAGTGTACGAATATGACAAAATGGTTCTGGTATATATAATTGATTCAAGTTTGATTTTAACTTAAATAAGCTACTGGAAAAAATTGTTGGCGTACTATTGTGGTTAATTTTAACAAAACATAATTTTTATTTTTATTTTATTGTCTTTTGATTTGAAACATCAACAAAAATAATGAACAAAATGATTATTTAATTAAATTAAAACTTTGCACGCATATACCCAAACGTATCCACCCAGGTACAATTGGTAAACATTTCCAAAGTTTTTTTTTTAAATTGGAAAGGAATCGGATATAAAAGAATTGACAAAAAACAACAATAGGTTGTAAAAAGATTTTTTTTAAAAAAAGAAAGTGGCAGGACGTTTTCGTTAGTATTTTAACATTATTAAATCCTGGCAATATTAAATGTGTTTCTTTCGGTCACAGAGATGGCAACACTGCTGCAAATAAAGACAATATTCCGGAACCAATGCATTTGCTTGCCAAGTACGAACGAACTCTCCCAGAACATTGTATGAAAAAAAGGTTTTAAAAAAGTTTCATCCAAAATTGAAACTGTGCTCAAAGCAATTTTAAAAGATATAGATCGCAAAAAGTAATCTTTTTTTCAGGAACTAGACACCCAATGTAGTTCTATTGTATTCAATAGCTATTCATTTTCACATCACCAGTTGTGGGATATGTAAAGATTGAAAATAAAGAAGTAGACATTGTAGAATCCTTTAAAGATTTCATTGAAGTAAAAGTGAACCTGCTTACATTTCTAAAATGATTTTAATAAATGAAGATCTTCAAGTAATGGGCTGCAGAGTGTTATCATGTGTTAATACTTCTTCTTTATTGCTGGAAAGCATACAGGCGTTTAAAAAAGACATAAAATCTCACTGTCAAATCTTGCTCCAACAGTTCATTTAATCACATCTTTTTACACGATAATCCAATTGAAACGAATTATCTATATTTTAGTACGTTGTTACGCATACTTATTCATCCCAATAATCGTTAGGAATATCTACTTACTTTACAAGCAAGGCTTCATGATACGAAATAGTGAATATACAATAGAGCCATTATGAGATTATTTGAAAGCTATAGAAAAACTGACAGAGGCAGAAAGAATAAGCTCATGCGACCAAGAGACGCAGGAACTTTGCTAGTCACAATAAAATCTTTTTATTTTCGAAGCTATGTCAAAGAAGTCCAAAATAATTTATAAATGTATAATGCTAGGTAAAATGGCTAAGCAGAAGTTGGTCTTAGAGAAATTAACGGAATACTTAAATGCTGCTTTGACATTTCATACCATTTTATGTGGAGACCTCATACTTTTAATTGAATCTGCAAGTTAAAGTACTAGAGAGCAAAGTTTTGATGATCCAAAATATGTTTCCATGTCATTTAGAAAAATCAGTTGAGAAGAAAGATCTATTATTATTCATAATATGAGATAACTGTGGAAAGTCATGTGAGATTTTGGAAGGTATGTAGAATTTAGATAACGGATAGAATTTTCGTACACCATGCAATCTGCTGGACTTTAAAATGTCGCCATTAAATTAGAGTATTCAAATGACATCGTCAAGCAAAGACTATTTTACCCCACAGATAAAAAAAATAATGAATTAAAGATTACTTGATTTATAAAAGTTTATTAAGATATTAAGGCTCGAAGTTACCTTGCCTAAAATTATATAAATAATGTGAACATTGCTTACAATAGTCTTAAGCAATGTAAGGTCTTAAAAAAGCTTCTCTAAAATTAAATTAATGAAAAATTAATTGCAATAAATAACGATTACGTCAAAATAGTCTAATATATTGCTTTTCGATTTTTGCTATTGAGCATGGCAAGGCTGAAAACATTGATACACGAAAGATTGTGCCATCAGAAAAAAAAAAAGATTTTTTTTAAATTTTATTAAAGAAATAAAGCTTTTCATTTTATCTCTATTACAGTGTCATTATTACTTTCTAATAAAAACTATTTCTACATTACAACGTCAACATATTTGTTTCGGGGGGGAGGGGGAATTTTTGGTTCTGCCCCGAGCGGCATATACCCACGCTACGCCGCTGAGTTTAGGTAATATACTTCTTATCCCCGTGTCATAGAATGCATAATCGGAATAGTATCTAAAAGTTGACCTCACCCATTATGAAAATTTAGCAGATAAATGATATTTATTATATAATTGTCAAGTCTAATTTTTGCAATTTTTAATATTTTTTCAAATTCAATTGATTGAGTTACAGTTTCAAAGAATAACTGTGACAACTGTTGACAATTAGTTATTCTACTATTAAAGTCATTTAATAATCTGATAGTTCTTTTAATATTTATATTTTAAGGCAGTCTAATAGTGAAGTGTGTTTTAAGTTTTCGATTAAATTTATGTTAATTATTTTTTAATTAAATTTTTTTTAAAAGTGTGACGTACTTTTTTTTCTTGGGGGGGGGGGTTGTCTCGAGATTTGTAACACTTTGTGACAGGGGAGGGGGGCAAAAATAGCGTGGCGTTCTTTATGGACTGCCCATTATCCGGATCTGCAATAAGTATTTGGCGAATGCGGTTAGTGGCGCAATGGTGACATCCAGCCCTATATATCCGGCCACGCCCTATTAAAAATGTTTAAATATAATTTCTAATGGTACCAATAACGTCGGTATTAAATTAAATCCTAAAATTAAGCTATTTTGGAAACCAAAGAACAAACCAGATAAGTTAAGAGCAGTCACCAAAATAATAGCTTCATCACTCTTGACGACAAACATCTTCCAACCGACTCTAACGTCAACAATATTTGTTGCCACACTCTCTAAATCATTTGGCATAATATAGTATTACATTTTTAAAGGAACTGATTCGAAAAAAAAAACGTACACCAAAAAGCTTCCACTGCGTGAACTGTCTGAAGAAATTACATATTAGAGGAGTACAGCCCCTTTAGATATAGTTTGATATTTTTTTCCATCAAATAATGCCATTACAGAATTTTGTCATATATTCGTTAAGCTACAAGAAGCCATTGGAGAACCTTAACAGCCAGTTTGATGTCGTACCTTAGTATTCCTTACATGGATGTTTAAAAGTCACCGTTCTTATTAATTTTTTTTTAATCAACATAGTAAAAAAAAATTCAAAACAGTCAATTTTATTTAGAAAATAATTTATTTTATAAATTTAATTTTCTATGCAATTTACAACTGTTTTGGTGTAAATAACAGATTTAAAAACTTATATAACTTTTCTAAACCTCTCTATTTAGTTATTTTAGTGTAAGGATGCACTCGGGAAGCGGGAAGCCATGTAAAATGTCAATAAATTGAATTGTTACTAATTGTTATCAAATAATTGAAATATCCAAGTGGAAATATTATTTAAAATTGTGCGTTTTGATTAACAGTTCTTAAAGACCCATTTCCCTCTCGTCACATGTTGTTAGACCCCTCAGCCACTGATGTTGGCGGTGGCACTTTGGATGTTGTTTGATGATGGCAAACGAAGCCTGTGAGTGTTGAAAGTTATTGTAAGACAGCGTTTAGGCGGTACAAGGTCCCTCTATCCAATCACAGACAAAATTGCCAAAATTCCTCTCATGACGTCAGTTTATATAATCCGGCTGAGATTCCACACACGTTCTACAGTAACGTTTCCCTTTTGATTGCTGTGTGACCATGTCGGAAGAGAATGTAGTGCTAGGACATGAATCACGCAATGTTGACTGGCAACGACGGTTCTACGATGAGTTGTCTCAAGTAAGAGCCGATGCAGCTAAAAACAGCGTTTTTTTAAGACCTGAAACTGTTGCCAAAGTTGGTGGAAGGTTTGAAAAATGCTGAGACCACCATTAAGCAAGAACGTCGGGATTGTTGGCTGGTAGAACACTATGATGTCATGCTGGTGGACAATGAGAGAAAGTTGATCTACCCTGTTAAAGAAGGCTTTAGTGCCAATTTGTTTTACGTCGCCGACGCCAAGATATTTGACGTACTTCATAATGCTCTTTTGGCCATTAGTTATGGAGAACTGGACAGAATGTTGAAAGAACTTTTACCTAATACAAGAACGCTCCATGTCATGATATTGAACTTGAACTGCTTATTAAACTTAGTGAACCTTGCCAGGAAAAAAACTAAAAGTCGCAAAAAAGTAAATGAAGTCAGGCCAATGGCTTTTTCTGAATTCTAATATCATTTTCAGGTCGACCTCATCGACTTCCAATCACATCCTGTAGTGGAATACAAGTTTATAATGGTGTATCAATATCATCCAACCAAGTTCGTAGTTCTCGGGGCCCTGAAGACAAATAGGACACAAGAAGTATAGCTTACCAGCTCATGGTAGACATATTTACTTTGTTTGTAGCTCCAATGATTGTACAGTCCAATAACGGCAGTGAGTTTGTAAACAATGTGGTAAGCAGTCTAGCTGAGTACTAGCCCACCTTGAAGGTGGTTCATGGTAAGCCGCGCCACATACAAAGCCAGGGGATCGTCGAAAGAGCTAACCAGGACATCGAAAATATGCTGTGTGCTTGGATGCAAGAAGAAATAACAGGCCACTGGAGTGAGGGGTTACGGTTTGTCCAATGCAAGAAGAACAGAGCTTTTCATTATGGGATCAAAAGATCACCATACCTCTTTGGCTGCTGAGCTAAAGTAGGCCTCACAACGTCGTCCCTGACAATGATTTACAAGATGTGGAAACAGAGAAGTAGCGTACATCATGTGCTTTATTTTGAATTACTTTAACTTTAAAAAAAAAACACGTAATTATCAATACTGTCTTTTGTTGTGCTTTTGGTACACTTTGCCCTAAACGGGATCCAACATTCTATAGAATGCCTATAATTTTAACAAATTTCATACTTTGCCTGAAACTATCAGCCATTCTATACATTGCCTCATGTAACATATAACACTATTAAAATATATTTACGTTTATTTTTATCAAATTATAAAAAAGCTTACATTTTTTAAAAATATATTTAATCGATTGATTCAATTTTAATCGTTAACTTTTGAAAAATTACCGAATAATTAATAGATAATTTTGATTAAAGATGAAAATAAGATGTATGACGTCATTAAACTGAAAATTTCATAAAATGCCCATAACCTAGTTATTTAATTTTAAAAAATGTTTAGGACATATATTTAAATATATAAGTAGTTCAATTTACTGTCATGGAATTTAAATTTTGTTATTGACAATTAAGTAAAAACAATGTTGATGTTTTTTTTTAAAATATCTATGTCCTTATAAAAACTGCTTATTTTAAAGTTTACACTTTAAAAATCTTTTTTTTTTAAATTGAAAAGTTTTACGTAAAAAAAACATTATTAATTATTAATAGTTAGGCCTAATTATTTATTAATA
The DNA here is from genome assembly GCA_002072015.1 of Radix auricularia. Classification (NCBI taxonomy): domain Eukaryota; kingdom Metazoa; phylum Mollusca; class Gastropoda; family Lymnaeidae; genus Radix; species Radix auricularia. The sequence continues at coordinate 59,012 of MUZC01000963.1, read as the reverse complement.
AATCGAAAAAAAAATGTTTAAAATATTTTCTTAAATTTTAATAGCCATTTTATCGATTAAAATAATTTTAATCTGTAAAATATTTTACTGATTAATCGGGAAATTAATCGTTGATTTCCGTAGCCCTAATTTTATCCTAGTTAATTAATTAGGTTTTGTAATATCGCGCTAAATATTGTGTCTGTTAATGATTCATTGTAAAGATGATTGGTAAAAATTAGTGCTGCTGAAACTACGATTAATTTCTTGATTAATCGTTATAATGTTTTAACGAATTAAATTATTTTTTAACGATCAATCGACCCATCACTTACAAATAATTATTGGAACTTAAAATAATAACAGATTTCCTGACGATTGCACCAATTTTGCTTTAACCCATTGACTGGTGGGAATGTTCAAAATGTTGATAAAGTTTGCCTAAGTAAGTAAAAGTAGTCTGGCTCAGAGACAGAAAATGACGACAGCTCTTCTGATGAATTACTGCATAACAAAATGGAGTTACCGAATCCATTAAGCTTCTGCAATGGTGGATATTTAATGAACACCGATATCCGATAATCTCTTTCCTTGCCAAGACTGTTTTTTGCATACCAGTTACCTCAGTTCCATGTAAATGATTGTTCAGCTCGGCTGGTTAAATTGTCAATTAGACCCGCTCATCACTTGAAAAACATAATGTCAACACACTATTTCTTTGTGGGTAGTTGGTTAAAATATAACATATAAAGGCAGAGGCGTCACTAGGGTTGGTGTCACCCGGGGCGATAGCTCATGGTGTCACCCGGGGCGCTAGCTCATGGTGTCACTCGGGGCGGTAGCTCATGGTGTCCCCCCTCCCTCATGATTTAGTCCATAGAACTCCTCCGTGTTTTCCAGTTCCAAATAACGGGAATATATAGAATTTTATGGTCTGGTGTCACCCCCCTGATGGTGTCACCCGGGGTGGCCCGCCCCCTCCGCACCCCCAGCGACGCCACTGTATAAAGGTGACATTCCGGTGTCATTTAGATTTTCAACAAGAATGTTTAAAAAATTTAACTTATGACATCATAAAATTTAAATGTTTGGCTTTAATCGATATTAACGATTATTTTATCGTTATTTTTTTTAAAGTTTATGACTAATTTCAAATTAATATTTAACAGCGCCGGTAAATATATGTTACTTCTGCTTTTTTTCTATATTCTGCAATTAGTCGTGGGCTGATGCTATGTTGTGTTGTGTTGTTGGATTAAGGAATTGTGCTTAACGCAACAGATTGTCTACGTTTACTGAGTGAACTGTTCCAGCCTTTATTAGTAGTTTCAAAGTGGATTTAGTTGTTTGTATTGTTTTATCTTCCATGAACACGTGTCTCTCTGTCATAATTATAAAATATATACAATTTGCGGACATTTTGGCTTTAGATAAGTTTGTTGTTAAATCTCACTTTTTTAATATTAAGTTGATCGTTAATTCTCTAAATCTAGGATTTATTTCTTTAACTTTAATTTCATGTTTACGTCTTTAAATTTGTCCACTATTCTTTTAACGTAACACTTGATTCTCTCAAGATTTAAGGGGTGGGGAGGGGTATTCTTTAAATTTGTTTTAAATTTCATATTCGTTGTATTAATTAAAGTTTTATTATAATAATTTGTGATGGCACGTATGTATGTTAGGTTTTTTAAAAGGATTTAATTAAGGTATTTACTAGTGTCTACTGCCGACTTTTTCTTTTTGTGTATTGATATGTGCGATGATTTTGTAACAAATCCCACTAATCCAATGTTCCTCTTTGTGACAGTTACTCCATATATAAGTAGCGCCCTCTTTTCTATCAGGTTAAGGAGATATTCTTCCTTGCAACAAACTATTTCATTCATCGAAAATTCTAATTCAAACTAAAGAAGCAAAGTACTAAGGCAGTGTTTTTCAATCTCTGTGTGGCGACACGTTAGTGTGTCGTGGAAGATTTCCAGGCGTGTCGCAAGATTAAGTAAAAAAAAAATATTTAAAATTGGTAGGGTTTTTTCTGAGCTCTGAAATTATTATGAAATTTTACAATCAAGCAAAACGAAATGTGTGTTAAATAAATCACCAGTGAAATCAGTAATCAAGTGGTTTCGTGTGGACGCGGAGAAAGACGTTAGATTCGGTTTGCGTCTGTGTACACCTTTTTCTTTTTTAATTCTTGCTAGCGTCTCCGTCCACAGTAAGATTCGTATAGAAAGTCTCGTTTCTTAATCCTAGCCCAAAGATTTGCATTCCACCATGCCCCAGGTTGCTCGAATATTGAACTTCCTCAAGTCTCGACCATTCAAATCACGAATCTGGCTTGCGGTCATAAAAGTCTATCCTATCCTTAAGTCAGTTTGAAAGCAGTTAAAACTCTGTTGCCATCTTCATCTTCTAAGTTCTGTGAATTTTCCTTTTCGGCAAGTCCAAGAAACGAGAGAGAATCATTACAGTTGATGATGAATTAATCGTTTGCTTGTCAACGTTGGAGCCCGACGGAATATGATGTGTTCTCTTAAGCGGGAACACTCATGACACTGATATATCACAGTAATATACATCACATCAAAAATGCAAAAATAAAGAATATTATCTTTTTAGTAAAATAAGTTCAAATTATTTTTGTGTGTCGCGAACAATCTCAAATACTCTTAGTGTGTCGTTTAACCAAAAAGTTTTAGAAACACTGCACTAAGGACTATCAGAGGTAATTGTAAATGAGAAATTATCATGGAATCACTACATCAATGAAGAAATTTTAAAAATGAAACAAAACTAAAGGCTTTAACATTAACATTTAAAATGTAATAACATGAAACTAAAATGCTACCTTACACAGATACCTTACACTTATACCTGCAGATGTATTCTCTGTAAGGTAACCATTTATAAATAAAAAAGAAAAAAGAAATAGTTTTAAAAAGAGCCCCAAGAGTCATACCTGGTGAATATTAACAAATGACAGGAGTAACACCATTTGTTAAATTACTAAACATAAAATTACTATGGACAGAAAAACAAAGAGAAAGTAGAAATAATACGTAAGGCAAAAAAATTTTACATGGAAAATAAATGCAAGTATAATCAAAAAGAACCCTCTCATAGACATAGATATTAAAAAGTATTTTTTTTATTCCTTATGCAAAACAAACACAAATTCTCTTTCTTTCCATCTAAAAATTGGGCATGAAATTGGTTGCCCGAGGAAACATAGAAAAGCAACACACAGTCAACAATGCAAGACTATAAATAAACCATAGATATGAGCAGGCTGCAATAATATTTTGAATATGTATGAGATAATATATAGGTCTACATAAATAAATATCGACAACTATGGCTGTTTGTGCTTTTTAAAGTAAATTAACGCGGCAGTGATATGAGCCGCGACAGACCACTTAGTGATGATTCTTTACAATTACTAAAATTATAATTGATCTATAAATTTTATCATTGTATACGTGGTAGCACTAATTCTATCTCTTTGATCACAATCTACTCATTTTTTTAACGATCCAAATGTAGAATTTTTAAATACAATTTAAAACAAAAATTATTATCTCTGATTGAATCTTTGATAGATAATGACAATCGTGTTTATGAATTTCCCGTTAAGTCCTAACCTTTGTTACGTAACAGGTCACCATAGTTCTTCTTCACGCGTAATGTCCTTTACGGAAGACCCCTTTGTACTTCCGGTTGTAACGCAAATTTTCCCCACTATGTAAAGTGCATACATGCAACTCGAAGTAACGGGACAGATATAACTACACCCACTATAAACCAGGAACTATTTCATGCTTAGGTCAGATCTAACACAATAAAACAGAAATTAGCCATGGCTAGGACACATTTAACACTGTCAACAATAAACCAGGAATTATTTGATCGTATCTTATCTATTACAGACTATCCTTCTATACAGAAGATTATTGCGTCCGACGTTCTGATAAGGACGTATTGGCATGTGACGCAGCGCTCTCAAGTCACAGCTATGATGGACCAGCCGGCTTTGTTTCCCTGACTGGTGTCAGGTACACATTTGTAGCTGGGTGGATGTTGAATACCTCCCCACCTCCATTTTAGAACCTCTGCAATTTTGAGAACCGTTGAGGGTAGGGGTAGGTCCATCAGCGCAACAGGGACGCTGTCCTTGAGATGGACAAAGATCCATGATGGACCATGGAATATTCCGTAGCATGAGTATAGTAAAGGATGGCCGAACCTTCTCGAAGCCATGCATGTCAGTGCGTGATTAACAGTTGGTACACGCCACTGACCAATCACATGAGAACGTTTCGGTCAAGCCACGCTACAGTAGAGGCCTATATAAACGGTCACTCAACCTTACAGCGGTCTCTTTCTCAGCATTTAGCAGTACACCAGGGTCGGCGGGTGTGACTGAACGAATCCGAGTAGAGCCTAGCTGAAGTCTGTTCAGGTTTGAGCTAACTAGGTTTGAGATAGGCAAATGTATTTGTATAGGTAGTATAGCCATTTATTATATGTATGCTTTTATTATGTTATCACTATCTTTAGTTAATTATTGATATTATTATTCCAGCTAGTTAGTTAGTAGTGGAGCTAGTCAGTGGAGCTAGTTAGTCAGTGGAGCTAGTAGTGGAACTAGTCAGTGGAGCTAGTCAGTGGAACTAGTCAGTGGAGCTAGTTAGTGGCGGAGGAACCAGTGAGAAGAAATCTCAGACAGGAGATCAAGAGCTAAGAGGAGGGGAGCAGGTGGCAGTACCTTGAACGAAGTCAGTGACCAGTGGGGAAGGGGCCGAATGCCAAGCTGACCACAGAGCGGAGCTACGCTTGATTGGCCAGGCCGAAGTCCAGCCTTCCAACCAGTCCTTTGGCCACGCCCAGTCCA
>MUZC01000963.1:29958-47669 GCA_002072015.1 Radix auricularia | reverse complement strand
TTGCTGCAACTTGAATAACTTTTTGTGGCATTTAAAAAGTATCTTGCATTTGTTTAAATGTATATTAATAATTTAAAAGTATATCATCTCATGCAGCATCTGTTATTACCGCTTACATAAATAGGGCATGCAATGGTAAAAATGTTCCCAATCTTTACTTCGTTTCACTTACAATTACTTATTCATGTTTATTGATTTATAAAAATCATCATATGACTGACTCGTGGGGCCGTTCATAAAGACGTAACGCGATTTTGGCTTATTTTTCACCCCCTGCCCCCTCGTCACACTTCGTCACAAAAACTTAGAACCCTTCTTCAATATAAAGTCAAAAAGCTCCCCCACTTCCCACCATAAAAGCCGTATTTTGTATTTGAAAATGAGCATGTTTCAAATCATTTTGGGGTGTGGGGGGGGGGGCTAATATGTTTAAAATATGTTTTTAGTGTGAGGCTGCACTCTAATATCGAACCACGCGTGAAGCCACTTAAAACATCACTAAATTAAGTGTCGATAATAATATATTTAAGTTGAACTTTTATTTAAAGCTGCGTGTTTTGATGTGACGTTTAATGTGTGACTCCCCTGCCCCCCCCCCAGGTGCGTGACATCATTTATTGACGGCCCCTAAAAGGGCTGCAACTGGAAGACCGCCTAGGACGGCAAAAGTTCTAGCTACGCCACTGTTCTAGCATGTTGTACTACAGCCTTTGACGCTACGACTTCCATAGAATGAAGCCCAAGTTTCAATATCAAACGTTAAGCGCTCAAAACAACTTCAAGCTATCGTCCTGATGTTTAGGTAAAGTTCGTGATGTGTTGTTGTTTGCAGATTGAAGTTTACAGAATAACGTCAACTAATCCAACAATCACCGACTTTTCTTTACGTAAAAATATGTTTACGTAACAGGTTCTTTGATGTCATTATATCTACATTTTAATTAAGAGAAGCTAGAAACGTGAAATTATTGGTCAAGTTGTCTGTTTGTTTTGTTCATGTGTAGAAAAAATTTGATTTTGGGCGGACGATGTGTTACACATCCGGTTAGAATGGTGTACACATCCGGGTTCGGTTGCTCATTGACATTGCCAGGAAGTAGCCGTTAATCTTTTGCTTTATATGAATGCAACAGTTGTTCAAGATTTCCTGTGCATCGTAACAACATTACCAAGAATAGGGCCATGTGTTATGCTAAATTACATCCTTCCTGACAGTAGCTCAAGTCAGTTGAAATCCTAATTTGCATGATTATCAGGGCGAAAGTGTCAGACAATAATCGCTACTAATTCCATCCATCCATCCCTGTGGCGCTACAGCCCATGTAGGGCTTGGGCCTGCCTCACGACCTCCTTTCACTCAGGCCTTATCAAAGCCTTTCTTCTCCAATATTGGATGCTCAGTTTTTCTAGATCTTTCTCTACATCATCCATCCATCTTAGCCTAGTTCTTCCATTGAGCCGTTTTCCTGTGGGGTTTTGGTGGTGTACCCTCTTTACTCCTCTATCTGTCCTCCCCAGTTTAGTCTGCCTTTATTTTTTTTAATTTCTGCAACTATCGTGGTATCCTGATATATACTGTATAGTTCATGCTAATTCACCACATCCAATTAAATTTGTTATATATAGCTTTGTTTGTAGTTCAACATTGGCAGCGTAGTAGTATTAGAATAATTAGAAATAATACATTCGTGCTACTGATGTGGTAGAGAACTCTTGCCATCGATGTATATGAATTTTCTGTTACAGTATTTTTATATATTACTCACCCCTTGTCCCTTGGTCAATGACTCAAGCACTAATTATGGAACATGCCCGAGTTGTTACATCTTTGACACGTGATGTAAACATCGCTGATTCTAGATATAAACAATGGAACCATTAATTACTTCTTTATTGTTGATGTTTCTGCGATCAAAGTTGATGTTGATACTCATAGTTAAACATTAGAGTTGATGTTGGTACTCAAAGTTAAACATTAGAGTTGATGTTGGTACTCACAGTTAAACATTAGAGTTGATATTGTTCTTGTGAAGTTTTTAATAAGAAAATGTCACATTGTGGTCCGTGGGCAGTTTGACCTGCGGTCTATCCATTAAATCAAGAATGTACGGCGCTGGTGGGGGCATGTGTGTGATATGCCAACAGAAAAAGCCTTCAGATCATTTGTCAGCAGACTTTTATTTGAGAAACATCCCTTTGTCAAGAGTAAATAATCCCATTTTTTTTATATATCTTCTAGGAAATGCCTTGCAGTTTTCTAATTTTGGTTTTAGCTTTAGGTAATCTGATGAGACATTTCCCAGAGGTGTGCCTGTCGTTGTGGTTAAGAAAAGTAGATACATACATTTTCACATCGTAACGGCTTGGACTTTGACCCACATGACAAGAGTAACACTGTGATTGGTGGAGACAAACTTATTGTCCAGGAGACCTGTTACGGCAGGCAGGCAATGAGGTGCGCTAATCGCGCTCCATATGACCACAAGTCTTTGACGGATATACCCCCATGCCTCGATGTTTGTACAACATGTTGTGTATGTTTGGGAAAATGTCTGTCTTTCATAAAGTTGAAAATATTTGTAAAGTGTCCTGAATTGAATTACTGTGCTATACAAGCGTGCAGAGTAAATAAAATAAAATAAATTGACCCATTTTTCGGTGAGGGGGTACTTAAAAACAATTTAAGTTAGTTATCATACTTAAATTTTTAGATAACAACAAATGAAAATGATTTGACTATCACAATTGAGTCTAGAAATAGCGAAAAATAATAATAATAATCTAATAATAATTGGAACAATAATTAATTAACGCCCAAGGTCCTGGTAGCTAGTCCCAATCTTTGAACAGAAACAAATAGGGGGTGGATCAACAATGTATATATTGTCAAATGAAATTATTGTTCTTTCTTTCTTTCTTTTTTAAAGAAAAGGTTTCTTAACGCGTACTTATCATTTTAATATGGTAAGCTTCAATTTTGCAAACATCTTTCATTAATTTAGTTCCTGGTATCTCAACACCAATTAGCAGATGAGGAAGTCTTGAAAAATTATCTAAGCTGTCATTGTATCGCACTCACAGCGCAGTCCTTAGGCAGGACAATCCGTCTTACTTGAACACAGAAACACAAGCAAGTGGCTCATTACGTCACAACCAAGAGGTCAGGGAGACAGGGGAGGGTACGGCGTAGACCAGGAACACACTGTCAGCCAATGGCCATCAAGTCACACACATTCACGGCCCTCGACCACACACACTCATGACCCTGGACGTCCCCGTAGTAGATCTTCATCATGTTGACGTTATGCTGGTGTGTTTGGTAAACATTTCGTTAGCAGCTATTGTGTCCTTTACTTGGAATACAAAAAATAAAAGGATGAAAAGTGCGTAGTGATAAACTGCTTTTACGATTTGACACGTTTTGAAAGTGGGGAAAATGCCTGTGACAATATCATACTTAGATTAATTATAAGGTAAAGTTTATAGTCTATAGACTGTAGTGAACCTATTGGGCTGCTATGGAAAACCTTGTTTCAAGCGCACTGCTTTTATAATAACATTTCAATTCATCATCGCTGGATATATGATGTGTGAGTGTTTAAAATATTGTAGAAAGAAACCGTAAACAGAAATCTAACCAACATCTGAGTCAATCTGACTTAGGTCAAGGTGAAATAAAGGCACATCTTTTAATAAAGGTAAGTGAAGCTGAAATATTAACTATCAACACATGATAATAATAAGTTAATAAGAATATCTCTTTCTGTTTTAGAGTTACTTATTCACAAAGCAGAATGAGAACATCATAGAGGGGGGAGTTAAGAGTGTTGTCATGGATACCACTATCACAGCAAGAAGTGACGTCATCATGTATCGTGCATGTCAGTTGCTATGTTCATCCAATAAATACCAAAAGATACATTATGTATATTGTCTTAAAGAGAAGAGGAACATTAGCTTCTTGTTACGCTAGCTGATAAAATTTTGTTAAGATAGAAGATCTTGTTTATAGTGCTAGAAGATCTTGTTTGTTGAGATAGAAGATCTTGTTTGTTTTGCTATAAGATCTTGTTTGTTTAGATAGAAGATCTTGTTTGTTGAGATATAAGATCTTGTTTGTTTTGCTATAAGATCTTGTTTGTTTTGATAGAAGATCTTGTTTGTCATGACAGGAGATCTTGTTTGTTGATCTAGAAGATTTTGTTTATTGAGGTAGAAGATCTTGTTTGTTGAGCTAGATTTTGTTTGTTGAGCTAGATTTTGTTTTATTGAGCTAGATTTTGTTTGTTGAGCTAGATTTTGTTTGTTGAGCTAGATTTTGTTTGTTGAGCTAGATTTTGTTTGTTGAGCTAGATTTTGTTTGTTGAGCTTGATTTTGTTTGTTGAGACAGAAGATTTTGTTTGTTGAGATAGAAGATCTTGTTTTGGTGAGAAAGAAGATCTTGTTTGTTGAGACAGAAGATCTTGTTTTTAAAAATAGAAGATCATGTTTGTTCAGCTAAAATCGTGTTAAGCTAGATTATTATTATTTTTTATTTAGCTAGAAGATTATGTTTGTTGAGCTAAAATCTTGTTAAGCAGGATGATATTATTTGTAGAGATAGAGGATCTTGTTTGTTGAGCTAGAAGATCTTGTTCAGCTGGATGATCTTATATGTTGCAGACACGCCTTCTGTATAGAAGATTATTCCGTCCTAGGCTTATCTACGGTTTGTGTTTATTCCTGCTTTCTTATTAGAGTTTTAAATCTTGATAAAATGTTGGTCCTCCTGGTTTCTTCAGGCAACCCACTGAACGCCCGAATTCCGGACGGGAAGAAAGAAAACTTGTGTTTGTTTTTGCATCCGGAATAAGAAATGTTTTTTTATCCTTATGCGTATCTGAGGGTTGTATTAAGTTATCTTTTTGTTGTATTTCTAAATTAGAATTAATTGCTTTATGTATATGATTACTACTTTACTCTTGATTCTTCCAAATAGTTACTCTAAATGATTTTTTTAGCTAGAATATCGAATCATTCGAATGCTCTAAAGACTTTCAGAAAATGGATCATCGGAACACAACAGAGGACACTCATCTCAGTCTTTTAAATTAAGTTATATTTTTAAAAAAATTATAGTAGACTAATTAATTTCAGAAACTCACTAAACAATTTGACGCTTTTGTATTAAAATCTTTTTAAAAATCTTTTATATTAACTTGTGTTTTCTGAGCCGTGCGTGCCGACAAAACTTTGGATCGATTTTAACCCATTTCCTCGTAAGCTGAAATTTGGCAGGCAGACTCGTGCCGATGATAAAAATTAGGTATTCAAAGTTTCAGATAAATCGAATGTACTGTAATTGAATAATTTAATTTTTAAATTATTTTATTTATCTCTATGTATAACGTTAATTTTTGAGATAGTGTCGTGATGCGTATTCTGTTCAACAACCTTTCCTGTCGCGCAATGATGTGCGCAATACATTGACAACACTTTTTAAAAATATATTCACGTGGGTGCGCATTATGTTAAACATGTATTACGAGACATAGAACTAGAATTTTGTTTTCTCGTATTGTTTTGCCTTGCGTATTATAATGAACACCCTTTTAGTTATTTCTCTTATATAAAGGATTCATAGTCAAAATCTTGTTTTTTACGTGTGTTTTTTTTTCCTATGTACCTTCAAGCACTTAGTTGTGATATTGAAATATACTAATTAAAATAGAGAGCACTAATGACAAAAAGAGTGTTGACAATTAAACAAAGACCAGGATAACGTACAGAACAGACATAGGCTGGTGTCTCGTGTGAGGGGAAGATACGTAGCATTATAATATTCTTATCAAGACTTCGTTTATAGCTATTTCTTATTAACTTTATTATTACTATTTCTGGATAGTTTAAAAGAGTACGTGATTATTCAGTGTCCTAGTAGCTGGTAACCAATCTTTTCATTATCATTCTTGGATAGTTTAGAGGTATGTGATTAATTAGTATTCTGGTAACTTAATTTTTGTCACTACCAAGTTTGGATAAGTTATGGGTATATTATTTATTAATATCTTGGTGACTTAATTGCTTCATATAAAATTAACAGTTAGTGTGAAAAAAATTCTTTCTACTCAATAGTTCTTAGTATAATAAGAGAAATGTAGTATTTTAAAAGCACAAAGTTATTTCCCTCAACTAATCGCTTGTCACCTTGAAGTGGTCACCTGATAAGTTTTGGTCATCACCATACATCTTAATTGTGTCAATGTCACAATTTAGTTGTGTCCACATCACATTTTACTGTGTTGATATGTTTAACGCCAGGACAGCTATTAGAGTTTCGTTGACTTTTCTGTTTTAATACATTGCAGTTACACAAAAGTTGCACTCCCGCAATGAAAAGATTCATTTTCCGTTTTAAAAACCCTTTTAGCCAGAGAATCTTTCCCAATCAAATAATAAATATATTTCTTTTTAAAATCTTCCTTTGCACAAACAAAACCTGTTACCTCAAACAAAACCTGTTACCTCAAACAAAACCTGTTACCTCAAACAAAACCTGTTACCTCAAAAAAAATCTTCCCTTTTTGCAAGTGCTCTCTTACAAACCTCTCCTCCCTCCACCCGTTTTGTCATGCACTTCTTCCCATACCATTAACTACCTTAGAGCCTCAATTAGCTTTGATGCGTTCCCTTAATTCAACGCCTATTAGGATAAGTGGCCAGTTTTGTTACTGAGTGGCTGAGTCTTTGAATGTTACTATGCAGTGACACATGTTTCTGACACAAAAGTGTCTATGACAGTAAGGGATGTGCGTAGTCTTCTTCTTCTTCTTCTTCTTCATTCTCAATATTGAATATTGAGTTTTGCGTGCCACGAGTTTTGCGACAATTGGCCCGTGGTCTCCGGCTTCAGCCAGCTGTATTTTCTGGATTTGCTTCCATGGCCTTAGATCAGCCAAGACCATCTGCAAGGCAGCAGTTGTTGTTTTTTTTTGGCAAGTGATGCAGCGCTCACATGCCACGGCTAGGGGTTCCACGCATTACCCCGCCGCTTTATGCTGGGAGCTGGGTGGAACTCGGGGACACCCTGGGCCCCGGGAACGGATCCATGGCTTCCCACCGCAGCCCCTATGTGTACATGTGTTTGACACAGATGTGGGCAGTGACATACGGAAGTGTTTTTTTTTTCTTTTTGTGGAAAATGGCTCGTTCGGTGAAGAGTTGGTCTCCTTCCTCCCCCCGGGGCTAACCGTATATAAACCACAGGGCGTGTTAACGTAATATCATGTCCTGTGATGCACCACCAACAACCAACAAATCAATTACCACTCAATACCACCCAGTGTTTCCTCTAAGGTTCGATGGTCCATGTTCTAATTTAAAAACTCGTGTGCAAAGTTGCGTGGCCTTAATATTGTGTGCAATATTTTGAAAATTCGCTACGTGGTAAATCTAAACTATTGAGTTGCGTCGGTCAAATATCTGCGCGGCGGCTCAACTTAAAGGTATCTTTATTACCAACCTAGGAAAATGACATGAAATATTTTATTACCATACACCATGTTGCACATCTTTCTCGCCCTATATTTTCTCTAGTTACATTTTGATATCATATTCTCTCCATTAGAAGATGTACCAATTAGGACTTTCAATAAAATGAATGCACACAATTTGGCTTGCAATAAAAATGTATGCACCAGTTAGGGCTTGTAGTAACATTTATCCAACTTTCAGGGCATACTTTACAATATATGCATCAATCAAGTGTGTACTAACATATATGCACCAATCAGGGCATGTATTACAATACAAAGTAGGTGTCTATTACACTTCATTGGTAAGTACACCATTAGAAACCATACAACTTTTCAAATATATATCAAATCTCTCATGCAATAATCTTACAACTTATTGATATTTTGACTAAACATCCAAGTTGTTGTTCAGCCCATCAGAATGAAACATTTACTATTTTAATTTATAATATTGTATTTTTATTTCAATGCTTGTTCGAAAAAGGATTATTTTGTTAAAGAATACTAAGAACGATTTTTTAAGACGTTTTATCTTCTTATCTTATATGCTGCAGACGCTCCATCTGTAAAGCAGATGATTGCGTCCTACATTTATCTATGGTTTGTGTTTAGTCCTGCATTCTTAATAGCGTTTTAAAAGATGATAAAGTTTTGGCTTTCCTGGTTTCTTCAAGCAAACCATGCCAAGCTCGAATAGTTGACGGGAAGAAAGAAAACTTGTATGTGTTTGTTCTTGCATACGGAATATGAAAGGTATTTTTATCCTCATGTCTATCTGGGGGTTATATTAAGTTATCTTTGTAGTGTATTTCTAAATTAGAACTAATTGCTTTCTGTATAAATGTTTATTTACTCTTGGTTCTTCTATCCTCTAGTGTTTCAAGGTTTAATGATTTAACTAATGGTATTACTCTTGTGAGTTTTGAATATTCTCCAGTAATGAATCTGGCAGCTTTTTTTTTCTTTTTGAATTTGTTCTAGTTTATCAATATTTTCTGTGGTGGGGGTGGGTCCCATACAGAAGATGCATATTCTAGTATAGGTCTCGACAGGGTGGGGTAGCATATTAGTTTAATATCTTTATTACATTTGTAAACGTTTTTTGTGGATAAAACCTAAAGTTTTATTAGATTTTTAAAATAATTTCATTGAAATGGGGATAGTTTCTCATTTATTGTGACTTCTAAGTATGTTGCATATGTCGTTTGGGTTAATTCTTTTCTATGCATGAAATATTTTGAATTTATTTGTTTATTTTTCTTTGTTACTCTTAGCAGAAGGACATACTCCAGTTTGTTTCCTATTTTAATAATTTATCCTAGTCTTTTTGTAAAATTTTGCTATCTTATTCTGACTTGATTGTTCTATATAATATACAATCATCAGCAAATAACCTACCTTTTGTTCCTTTTGAGATATTTTTGGGTAAAAAATTAAATGGAAAAGACGTAAACAAGGTAAGGGTTAGCCTGACCGGACGTAACAAAACAGCGAACGTTTCGGCAAAGAGCCTTTTTCAACGAACATACAATACACAAATAAAACGAAAATAAAAATAAAAAAATAAAATGAAGAAACTTAGCTGCGGTGGAATCCAAAGTATCCAAAAAAGTGAAACTGAGAGATGACAGAGTGGATTTATATAGGAAAGCAGAGAGTGGACGGGGCAAACGCCTAGGTGGTCAGAGAAAAGACAATATTCATCCCATGTGGGGCGAGTGTACCGTGATTTTCTATTAATCTGTTTTCAATCTGGACCCGCGTGGGGGTGTTTGTGTACCTATTTTTGGGTAAACCATTTATATAAATTAAAAATAGTAAGGGACCTAGCACATTTCCTTGTGGAACTTCTGAGTTAACCTGTTTTGTTGCAGATTTAGAACCATTAATTATTACAGTTTGCTCACTACCCAATAGGAAGTCTTGGATCCAGTGATGTAAGGGACCTGAGATTTCAAAGTATTTAAGTTTTTTAAGTAAACTAAGGTGGGGAACTTTGTCAAATGCTTTTGAATAGTTTAGTAATTTTTTATCTACTTGATCAATATTGTCTAAGCCTTTTGATATATAGTTCATCTATTAGACCTATTAATTGTGTTTCACATGATATGATTTTTCTAAAGCCATGTTGATGTGGGCATAGGGCATTATGTTTGTCAAGGTAGTTAACTATTCTACAATATATTATGTGTTCTAGTAGTTTACAGATGATACTAGTAAGTGATACATGTCTGTAATTACCAGGGTCTAATTTATCACCTTTCTTAAAGAGTGGCGTTACGTTGGCTAATTTCCAATCCTGGGGCACTTTACCCTGGTTTATTGAGGCTTGAAAAAGAACTACAAGGATTTGGGACAGTTCATTTCTTAATTCTTTTAGTAACCTGGCAGGCAATTCATCTGGGCCAGTAGCTTTGTTCATTTTTAAGTTTTTTAGGATTGAATTTATACATATCTCATCAACAGTTATGTTAATTATTTCATTCATTTTATTTAAATTTATTAAAATATTCTTGTCACCTGAGGCAGAAACTGATGATGTCAAATATGTATTAAGGATATTCGCTTTAGTCTCATCATTATATGTTTTATTATTTGAGCCTTTTAGTGTTGCTATACCTGTAGAATTCATTTGTTTTATTTGATAAAGGACCATACGTTTGTATTGTTATCCTTAGTAATTACATTGTTTATGTATTCATTTTGGAGGTTTCGACTAAGTTTTTGTGTCAAGTGTTTGATTTTTAAATATTTTTGTGTATCCTTTCTAAATTGGTAGCCTTAAATTTCTTTTAAAAGTTCCCTTTTTGTTTGCATAACATTTTAAATTAAGAATTGAAGGAGCATTAATTAATTCTATTTGAAGTTAGTTTAGTTGTATCATTCTCATCCATTATAGTTTTTAGATTTCTTTTTACTTCCTTCCATATTTCTTCAACAGGGCTATCTATGCTGAATTTACTTAGGAAATTATTTTGGACATTATCAGCGAATTGTTGTATTTTTATTAAGTTGCATTTATTCCAAAGATAGATTGTTCTTCTAGGCATCTTATTTATTTTAGTTTTTATTGTATTGGTTACCCTAATAATATCATGGTCAGACAGTCCAGGAACTAATTTTTTTTAAAAAATATAACAGCGTGGTGACCACAGCGGCGTAGCGTGGTTATGTGCCGCCCGGGGCAGAACCAAAATTAGCCGCCCCCCCCCCGCCGAAAAATATGTTAAGGTTGCATTAAGAAAATAATATTTTCATTAGAAAGTAATAATGACACTGTAATAGAGATGAAAAGAAAAGCTTTATTGTTGATGCTTGAAATCAAAAGACATAAAAATAATAATGTTTTGGTTGAATAAAAAATGTAATTACGGCAACAAATTTTTCCAGTAGTTAATTTAAGCTCAAATCAAACTTGAATCAATTATATATGCCATAACCATATTGTCAAATTCGTACACTAATTCAACCCCTTATTTTTCCACTTCAATAAAACTGGTATAAAACTGGACCAGAAACTCCAGATGCATAACCATGTGCGTGAATTATGCGCAAAAACCACCGCTAAATTGTCCCTGGTGAAGAAACTGGCTAGAACGAGTTGAGGCGCGGACGCAAGACTACTAAGAGCTCTCTATCTTAGTAGCGTGAGAAGTGCTATTGATTACAGCCTCCCGGTCCAGGCCTTTGCGAGCCGTACGGCTCTAGAGGGACTGGACCGATTACAGAACCAAGCTCTACGGTTCATTTGCGGGGCGTTACGTACCACACCCACCGCTGCGGTAGAAATTATGTCAAATGTAGAACTCCTGGCGATAAGGCGAGAAAAGGCAATCAGGACCACGGTTGAGCGATACCGTAGGCTGGAGCATGACGATCCCTGCTACCAATTACAAGACCGATGGGTTAAGAGGACAAGACTGAAGCGACCCTCCTTCATGGACGCGGTCTACGAACTAGAAGACTCAGTCCCCCTACCCAAGCACAGGGAACGAATGCAACTGGTCCCTGCTCGAGGACCACATGAAAGCTTTGACCCGCCTGAAATACGTTTGACACTGGCAAATGCCGCGGCGACACGGGCCAGTCCCGTCGAGCTCTTGCGAGACGAGACTTTGCGCACAATCGAGGCCTATGGAGACAGCGTGGTAAAGGTCTTTACAGACGGCTCACGTTTCAGAGATGGCAGAAGTGGATACGGTGTGCTAATTCAATACCCCCAACCAGGACCCAACAGCGCCGAACTGTCGGGACCGTGTGGATCTACTAACAGTAGTCATGAAGCCGAACTGGAAGCGATTCACAGGGGTTTGAAGGAATTACGCCGACGTCTAGTGAAGAGAAAGAGTTTCCCGACCGTCGTGGTCTTCACCGATTCTCGGTTTTCGCTCGAAACCTAGAATCGATCCTCTCTGGAAGCCAAGACGGTAAGTGTCATTTTGGAGACAGTAGGTGAACTCCTGGCACGTGGCGGCAGAGTAGTCCTACAGTACATGGCCGGACACTGCGGTGCGGCCCAATCAGACAGGGTCGACGCACTGGCCAGGGCAGGCGCAGCCCAGCCCCACCCGAAAAGCCCTTGACCCAACTGGGGGTCAAGTCGTGACTAAAAGACCATTTCCGTGAGAAATGGTTTGAGGGCTGGGCAAATGGGAATACGGCCAGAAAGGTGTACCAGAAAATGCCGCGACCGGACAAAAGCGATGCCTGGTGGGAACTTGACCGTAGTAGTCAGACGCTCATAACACGAATGAGATCTGACCATTGTCCAATACGAAGCTACCTTTACAAGTTTGACAACAGAAGGGAATTGGCCTGTCGGCTGTGTGGCTGCCCCGAGGAGACGGTGGCCCACGTTTCCCCGAGTTGGACGGGGTTTTGGGTGGTGAAGTTGCGGTACCTGCTGAGGATTACCTCTATGGCGATGCCCGAATGATGAGGATCGCCTGCGAAAAATTGAACCGGGTTTTAAGAGCCTAACGGCTCAACCCAAAAGAGAATGTACATTCATATCCAATAAGAAGTTTGAAGTATTGTCGATTGAAAAGTTCACATGCCTTAGGATACATCATTTATTTCTGTTATTAATATCTTATTTATTTTCTTTTATTTAGATAAAAAGCTCGACTTTCTAATATTTTTTTCTAGACACTAATCATTACCAGGAATTTGCCGCCCCTGTCAAAGTGCCGCCCGGGGCATTTGCCCCCTTGCTGTCCCTTCGCTACGCCACTGGGTGAGCATGCTGAACTAGCATGGATAATTAGAACTATAAAAACATAATCACTTGAACTATTCAAATTGGCACAAGGGCGTGACCAGATTCAAGAGAGATTATCCGAGCATCACTCAAGTCCATGACATCTCATCTAGTATTCATCCACAACATAATACAAGGAAGTGAATATCTATATTTGAATTTACTCAGATTTAATGGGGGTTTTGACATCATATTTCCACCACTGAACAATGATAGCTTAAGGGCTATTCTAATGTGTTTAATGTCGTAATTTGTATACACAACTGTGTAGTAACGCCTTGTTATTGTTCGTATGGGTAGTATGTTGTATGTCAGTAAGATGACCAGTCAAATCCGTGGCACATTAAAAACTGATTGACCACATAGTATGGCTAGAGAATAGTCAGGTTACGGGTCTGTCACAATACAAATCATTGTATGCCGCAGGATAACTGTGTGGCTTAGTACAGTGACTTTGTCGCAGTGCAGTGGTAGTGCCGCAGTGCAGTGGTTGCAAAATGATGTCAAGTGTTACAGAAAATGGTTCCAAATATTAGATATTTCAATTTGATGCCATTTAAATAAATTGTTTACACATCAGTGAAATTGTTATTTACCTAAACCCCACCACTAAGGTGAGAGATATTTGTATATCAAATCAAGTGATATCAGACGAATATTTATTGCATTATGTACCTGCGTATATTCTTGCATCTTTTTATTGCGATGTGTCGTGGAATTCCCAAACGACCAAATGACGTGCATGACGAAATCTCAACGGCTCTGTGCTACTGGTAGAAGTTCGTTCTTGGCTACTTTGTGGCTCCGGGCAATAGAGTAACTGGGTTTTCCGCGCCATTGGCTAATAATTTTGGCACCCTTGGCAAATGGATATTAAAAAATCCAAAATGTAGGAAAATATTTAGGTTGAATAAATTGAAATAATAATCCTCGGCGCCCCTTGGTAACTGCCCCGACGCCAAGTCGTTATTACGCCTCTGGTCCCGGGAAGCGTTTCCATCTTGTGTAAGTCATGGACCGGAGTGCTGATAATTTCACTGACCTTATAAACACCCCTAGTGGGCTCTACTACGAACACACCATATTAGTCAACAATTAGAGAGTCACACATTCTCAAGTTAGGTGTTCCCAGAAGTCATTACTTTATTTCAACTAACGCTGTACCAGCTAAAAAAACTGAGATAAGATTGTTGTTTTAAAAATAAAACAGGATGCAATATTGTCACCGAAAATAAACAATAAGTGCTATTTGTCCACTAAAATTTTTGCTATTTATCCAAAAAGAAACAATAAACTAACAGTGAGTGATTTTTAGTCACCACAGTAAAATAGTTCTAATTTTAGATGACTTCAATAATACAACTTGCTGAGTGGGGCAAAATGTTTTTTTACACAAACTCGAATACGAAATACTCTTCTGTATAGAAGGAGAGTCAGTAACAGATATTAAATTATACACAAAATTAGTGTTTTGTGCCTGGTGACTCACTTTCCATGAATTTAAGATGTAAAATGCACCTGTAATAGCTCTCTCTT
The DNA here is from genome assembly GCA_002072015.1 of Radix auricularia. Lineage (NCBI taxonomy): Eukaryota > Metazoa > Mollusca > Gastropoda > Lymnaeidae > Radix > Radix auricularia. The sequence goes on along the minus strand of MUZC01000963.1, from coordinate 33,358 downwards.
TTTTCTTTGGCCGTTCATGGGAATTCAGCCAAACTTTTCTGTCAACATAAAAGGCACGAAAAAAAATAATTTTAAAATGTCCAATAAAAGAAGAATACTCTTGTCAGTGGCGTATCTATAGTAACGCCATTAGTTAAATAGTTAAACCTTAAAAGACTATAGGATAGAAGAACCAAGGGTAAAATAGTGATAATACATAAGGTAATTAATTCTAAATTGTAATTATAACACAAAGGTATCTCAATACAACCCGAAGATATGGATAAAACACTTTTATTATTCTGAATGCAAGAATTAACACAGACATGCCAAAGGAAACCAGGAAAAAACACTATATAAACACTTAAACTCTAATAAAAATGCAGGCCTAGACATTAAACATGGATAAACATAGGTCATACGACCCAATAATTTTCTGTATAAAAAGAGTGTCTGTAACAGATACATAAGATAAGATATTGCCAACCGTGATGGAGCGATAGGTTACCTAACATCCCTTTCAAAATAGTTTTCAGATTTTAAAAATGTCTCTCCTTCAAATAAACAACAAAGTTCGCCCTAATTGAATCACCATGTATACTTCTTCCAATGCCTGTTTTTGTAAGAGATGTAGGCAACAGTGGCGTCGTGAGGGGGGCGGGGGGGAGGGCCGCCCCGGGTGACACCATCAGGGGGGTGACACCAAAGCCTAAAAATTTACTGTTCGATTTTATGTCAGAAAAACAAAGAATAAACATTTCTTTCAACTAGAAAGAAAGTAAGAAATACGATGATATACATTAAACACAAAGATTTTAATAATAAAAAAAATTCCAGCACACATACAACATTAAAACAAATAAGAAAAAAAAAAGAAACAGTCGCAGCAGAGAGATATTTAAAAAAGGTTGGTGATAAAGTCATTAAGGTTTTGACACACTAACAGCATGAATGAATCCCACCTCACTATATCCTCCACCTTAATGGGGTTTGGGGGGTGTACAATTTTTTTCAAGTCTTCTTTGTTGTTTTTTAAGAAGAGAATTTTGAATTCAATGTCTTTGAGTCAATATTTTGTTATATTTATTAAAGACGTGCAAGCATGGATATGCATGTTTGTATATAAATAGTCTCCCGGTTACGACGGTCCCATCCCAACTTACGCTGTTTCGTGGTTACAAACAAGCCAATATAAAGAATAATATTACGCGTTATTCTGTATTTTTTAATGTTTTTTTTTCAACGTTTGTTTTTCATGGGTGTAATAAGGGAAATAACCCTTGATGCTCATGTATAGAATTAATTAATAGAGTGAGAGTTCTTGGTAATAAACCGGAAGTTAGAATATGGAATTCAGACATGATGTGTGTTTGTTGTTAATCCATTATATTGGCGACGAGAAAATTTTCTAATCAGAGAGAATCCACGAACATCTTCGTCAGAAACAATCCAAACATCTTTGGAAAGGAAGATCAGATCTAAGTTCTAAAAAGATCGATAAGTATTGAAACCATATTTTAATTCGTTCGATTACTTTAGACAAGATCTAACGAGGAGACACAAACAAATTTACAACATGGCTTTCGCACAGCTACCAGCCTACCCTGCATTCGATACGAAGGCAGAAGGTGTGGCTACTCGATGGCACAAGTGGGTGTCAAGGCTAACAAATAACTTGTTTGTGGCATACAATGTCACTGACGAAAGCAAAAAGAAAGCTCTCCTACTAACATATGCTGGTAATGATCTTAATGATATAGTNATAGAAACCTTCTACACAGAGTTAAAGCAGCTAGCACCATCGTGTGAGTTCCATAACCCTGATGAAGAGATAAGGTCACAACTAATAGCTGGTTGTAAATTATCCAAGGTACGTGAAAAAGGATTAACCAATCCTAATATTTTGTTGACAGACTTATTACAGTTTGCCAGAACCTGCGAGATCACGCAAAAACATGTTAAGGAGATAGAAGGAAATAATGCATCTCTGCACAAAATGAGATCTACTACTACTACTAGTTCAATTAATTACAGCAAGCCTAAACAACACAATTATAGATCTACACCAAAACAATACAGAGTTCCTTACTCTAAATGTAAGAATTGTGGAAGAGATTGGCCTCATGAATGTGGTCAGAAATATTGTCCAGCTTTCAATAAGCAGTTCCGAGCATGTGGCAAAAACAATCACTTTGCTACTGTTTGCAATAGTGCAAATAGACCAGCATTTCAACCGAAACGCACCACACACCAGAAACCAAGTTTTAAAAAGGACATTAGAAATGTGAATAACACTGTAGAGGATGACTATGTGTACATGTCCACTATTCAAGGAAAACATTTACCTTTATTTGAAGTTAACATCAATGGGAGCATGATACAAGCATTGGCAGATTCTGGAGCAAGCATCAACATTCTGCCAGAACATGTATTTAAAAAGCTAACTCCCAAACCTCATCTGAATGGTAGCACAACCAAGATATTTCCATTTTCATCAAGTCAACCACTAGATGTTATAGGGAAATTCAATGCACAAATATCGCACAAGAATATTGACATATCTGCCGATTTCCTTGTTGTGAAAACAAAAGAAATACCCATCATTGGTTGGACAACTTGTCTTGAGCTTCAACTTCTTCAGAAAGTGACAGCAGTGAACACCTGTGAGATTTCTGCACAGTTCCCAGATATAGTTACAGGACTAGGTAAGCTGAAAAGCCAAGCTTACAACATGAAAATCAAGTACCAAAAGGGTAAAGACAATCCTGCTGATTATATGAGCAGACATCCAGCTCATAATGTACCAAGTTCAAGAGAAGAGAAAATAGCTGAAGAATATATTCTGTATTTAACTGACAATGCCATACCAAATGCTATGACATTACAACAAGTTTCTGATGAGACTGCAAAAGATCCTACTTTGCAAGCCGTCATCAAATCACTTGAAACAGGACAATGGTACAGACATACCACATCTGTCCCAGTTGATGAAGTAAGAACATTTGACACACTCAAGCAATGTGCACAAGAATTGACAGTCACTCAAGAGGGAATTCTTCTCAAGGCCAAACAAATTGTTCTACCGAAATCAATACAGAAACAAGCTGTTGAATTAGCTCACATTGGACACCAAGGGCAAACAAAAACTCTAGCTTTGCTACGAGAGAAAGTTTGGTTCCAAGGCATGAATGCAGCTGTAGAGAAAAAAGTTAAAAACTGCATGGCTTGTCAAATTGTTACTCCTACGTCAGCAAGAGAACCACTGCAGATGTCCGAGCTTCCAAAGCAAGCATGGTCAGAACTAAGCGCTGATTTTGGTCATCTACCAAATGGACAACATTTACTAGTTGTTACCGATGAATATTCAAGGTATGTTGTAGTAGATATTCTTGATAGCACATCAGCAAGAGCTACAATACCT
>MUZC01000963.1:0-25635 GCA_002072015.1 Radix auricularia | reverse complement strand
CTCAAATAATAAAACCTATAATGATAATGAAAATAAAGCTAATATCCTTAACAAATATTTTGCATCATCATTTTCTGCCTCAGGCGACAAGGAAATTTCAATAAATTTAAATAAATTGGAAGAAATAGGTAACATAACTGTAGATGAGATAGGTATACATTCACTCCTAAAAAACTTAAAAATAAACAAAGCTACTGGCCCAGATGAATTACCTGCCAGGTTATTAAAAGAATTAAGCAATGAACTGTCCCCAATCCTTGTAGTTCTTTTTCAAGCCTCTCTAAACCAGGGTAAAGTGCCCGAGGATTGGAAATTAGCCTATGTAACGCCGCTCTTTAAGAAAGGTGATAAGTCAGACCCTGGTAATTACAGACCTGTATCACTTACTAGTATCACATGTAAATTACTGGAACACATAATATATAGCAGAATAGTTAACCACCTTGACAAATATAATGCCCTATGCCCACACCAACATGGCTTTAGAAAGAACAGATCATGTGAAACACAATTGATAGGCCTAATAGATGATCTATCAAAAGGCTTAGATAATAATGATCAAATAGATACAATATTACTAGACTTCTCAAAAGCATTCGACAAAGTTCACCACCTTAGTTTACTCAAAAAACTTAAATACTTTGGAATCTCAGGTCCCTTACATCACTGGATCCAAGATTTCCTATTGGGTAGGGAGCAAACTGTAATAATTAATGGTTCTAAATCTACACCAATAAAGGTTAACTCAGGAGTTCCACAAGGAACTGTCCTAGGTCCCTTACTATTTTTAATTTATATAAATGACTTACCCAACAATATCTCAACAGGAACTAAAGTTAGGTTATTTGCTGATGATTGTATAATCTATAGAACAATCAAGTCAGAACAAGATAGCAAAATTTTACAAAAAGACTTAGATGAATTAATAAAATGGGAAACTAACTGGAGTATGTCCTTCCACCCAGAAAAATGTCAACTGCTAAGAGTAACAAAGAAAAAGAAACAAATAAATTCAAAATATTTCATTCATGGAAAAGAACTAACCCAAACTAAAGATGCGAAATACTTAGGAGTCATAATAAATGAGAAACTATCTTGGAATCCCCATGTCAATGAAGTTATTAAAAAATCAAACAAAACCTTAGGCTTTATAAAAAGAAACTTTTACAAATGTAACAAAGATATAAAACTAAAATGCTATCTCACCCTGGTGAGACCTATACTAGAATATGCATCTTCAGTATGGGACCCATCCACCAAAGAAAATATTGATAAGTTAGAACAAATACAAAAAAGAGCTGCCAGATTCATTACTGGAGAATATTCAAAACTGACAAGACTAACACCATTAGTTAAATCATTAAACCTTGAAACACTAGAGGATAGAAGAACCAAGAGTAAATTAGTAATTATACATAAGGCAATTAATTCTAATTTAGAAATACAACACAAAGAAAACCTAATACAACCCTCAAATAGACATAAAGACAAAAACACCTTTCTTATTCCATATGCAAGAACAAACACATACAAGTTTTCTTTCTTTCCGTCCGGTATTCGGGCGTGGAATGGGTTGCCTGAAGAAACCAGGAAAGCCACCACTTTATCATCTTTTAAAACTCTAGTAAGAATACAGGACTAAACACAAACCATAGAAATACGTAGGACGCAATAATCTTCTGTACAGAAGGAGCGTCTGTAACATATAAGATAAGATAAGATAAGATGTCGTGCGTATCTAGAAATCTTATCTTTTCTTATCCGTTGGAGCCACTGCTTCTTGTGCCTTACACATAGAAGATTATTGCATCCTACGAATATTTTTGGTTTGTGTTTGGTCGTGCATTTTTATCAAAGTTTAAATCTTGATAAAGTCTTTGTTTTCCTGGTTTCTTCTCGCCCGAATTCCAGACGGGAAGAACGAAAACTTGCATGTTGTTTTTTCTTACATACGAATAGGAAATTATTTGTATCCTTATATCTATCTGATGGTTGTATTAAGTTATCTTAGTGTTGTATTTTTACAGTAGAATTATTACTCTAAGTATAAATACAACGTTACTCTTGGTTCTTCTATCCTCTAGTGTTTCAAGGTTTAATGATTAAACTAATGGTGTTACTCTTGTCAGTTTTGAATATTCTCCAGTAATGAATCTTGCAGCTCTTCTTGTCCTAAGTCAATCAAATTGTGGTTTTTTATAAATTAATACACTTGAATAAATAATTGTAATTGATGCAAACTACAAGTGGAGAGTTTTTGTTGCTTTGTTACCATTGGATGTCATATTTATATTGGACATTAATAAAGAAGGTCGCATAAGTTGGTATACCATTGAATGCAATTTTTAAAATAAAACTAGATACTTTTTAAAAGGCAACAAGGAACTTACGGATGTCTCAGGTTTACCACTTATACGACAAAATATAAAATATAACAAGTTTAGTTATAAGAGAATAACTTGGTAAAGTCATGGAAACTAGAAGAAAAAATACAAGAGACATAGCAAATAATGTCGGATATTAGGGAGATGGAAGAAAAACAAATGCATTTATTGGGCCAGGAGTTAAATAAATATGTACTAGAGCAGCGGAGAAAAAATTTACGAATACGAACGAGGAGAAAGGAAGCGTACAGTCGATCCATTAATTTATGAAAATACAGCAGATATCGCGAAAATTTAATGCTATAAATACGCGCCTGTTTCGTCGAGTATCAATGCCTGCATGCAATGGAAGCACTAACTACAATAGATCAAGACACTGTTCGCTCAGCTAGTGTTGGCCCCTCGGGGACGAAGTAGAGCACAGTCGATGCCCAATGATTGTGACTAAACCTTTTTATCTCTTTAAAAGCATTCAATAAACATAGAGCACGTAGTAGTACATAGAACTTAAACTGAACTTGAGAAACATTAATGTTTGTATCAAAGCATAGTTTTAAGGGATAATATTTTTAAACATGCATTGGCATGACGATTAAGAAAAACATTTGCCGAAGTATATTTATTCATAATTTGTAGAAATCGAATAATAAACATATAAGTAAATTTGTTTTTTTACAACTTAAACCAACAATTTTTAAAATGCCGCACCCATATGCTTCCCTGTTCGGACCACATCCACTATTCCCACCATGGCATGCCACTTTTATACTGGACTTCCAAGATTTTTAGAGAAATATTTTGCGAACCAAACCAACGCACGCTTACAAAAAATCTCAGATTTGTCAGATTATAGCCCTTGGCATTTTTAAAAGTTAATCTCTTGAGCTCACTAGGGAAATATATATATATATATATATCATTCTCATCATGGTCCAACATGCCGGACACCAAGCACGTACCAAGTAACAAGCTGGCTGACCCCACAGACCAATCAAATTGCAAGAAAAGGTAGTGCACAGCGTGGGAGTCATCGCGTTGACGTCAATTACTATGTTCTTTCATAACAACAAAATAACATGTATGTCAAGGTGTAGTGGTTATTTCATTCGCCTAACACGAAGAGATCGCAGGTTCAATCCCCAGCTAAGACATTACTTTTTTAATTTTCAAAAATGTTTGTGTTTGTGCCTGTCAATTTCCCACTTTCTTTTCGATCATGACTACTCAACACCATAACAAGCTCAAGATGACCTTTGTCAGGTTATGCCAATTAGTTTATGGTTTGCAAGCTAGGGTGGTGCAGGGTGGGAGTGGCAAGTGGCTAACCACACTGCACATGTTTCCTGAGAAATAATGCGTCGCAGTTATCCCCGCATCCGAGTTTCATTCGCGTTGTTCTGATTTCATCGTGATGTAGTTTGTGTCTGTTCACCCCCCCCACACTTTCTTTGCACTATCAATGAGCAAATCTGCGGAGTATGCTACGACGCGGGCATCTAGTATAATTATATTTAAAAAAGAAGAGTTGAATGAAAGTGAGCCGTCCATGCAATTTTGGCCGATTTTCCTCCCCTCCCTCCCCGACCTCACATGTCACAAAAACTTAATCTTCCCTCCAAAATGACGTCACGAAGCTATACCCAACTCCCCCATGAAAGCCGTATTTTCTATTTGACAATGAGCATGTTTCAAATCACTTAATTTTTGCTTTTAGTAAGTTTTAAATGCGAGGCTGCATTCTACATGAGAAGTCAAATAAAATTAAATTAAATAAATTGTAAGCAATCAAATATTGAAGTGGAACTTTTATTTAAATTTACGTGTTTTGATGTAACGTCTTAGGCCTATTTCTTAAACACCCCTCCCTCTCGTTACATATCGTCACAAATATGTGGAACCCTCCCCCCCCCCCCCACAACCAAAAAAAAAAAAAAAAAAAAGTGGTTCGTGACGTCATTTATTGATGGCCACTTATAGACATTAGCTAATGTATACTAAAGATTCATAGACTTGAGTATACTCACAAATAAAAAGTTTTAATGGTATCCTCATAGTAAAATAATAATGTTAAAAACCCAACCAAATATTATACTTATATAATTGAAACTTTTTAACATGTAATAACAACGTTAACATAAAATGCCACCTTATATTGGTGAGAAAAACATTTTGGAATATTCATCATCTACCAAAGAAAACATAGAGAAATTAGATGAAATTCTATAAAGAACAGCAAGATTAATTTTTCGCAAATATTCACAACAGACAATGGTAACATTATTCTTAAACTACTACACCTAAAAGCATATGAGGATAGAAGAACAGAGAGAAAAGAAGTGATAATACAAAAGGTATTAAGTTATAAGTCGGATGTATAACCTAAGATAATTTTGAAAGATTAGAGGATGTATTCATATTCTAGAGATCAAAATTTGATCGACGGCATTTTCCTCAATTTGTGTACATCTATATTTTCATATCATTTTTTGTACATCTCAACATCTCAGATTGTTTACATCTCAGATTGTTTACATTTCAGTTTGTGTGCATCTCATTTTGTTAACATCACATTTTGTTTACATCTCATTTTGTTTACATCTCATTTTGTTTACATCTCAGTTTGTTTACATCTCAGTTTGTTTACATCTCAGTTTGTTTACATCTCAAATTGTTAACATTTCATTTTATTTACATCTCAGTTTGTTTACATCTCAAATTGTTAACATTTCAGTTTGTTTACATCTCATTTTGTTTACATCTCAGCTTGTTTACATTTCAAATTGTTAACATTTCATTTTATTTACATCTCAGTTTGTTTACATCTCAAATTGTTAACATTTCAGTTTGTTTACATCTCATTTTGTTTACATCTCATTTTGTTTACATCTCATTTTGTTTACATCTCAGTTTGTTTACATCTCAGTTTGTTTACATCTCAGTTTGTTTACAGCTCAGTTTGTTTACATCTCAGTTTGTGTACATTTCAGTTAATGTATATTGCCGGGACCCTAAGGGCGGTTAGTTAGCATTCAAAGAGACAGCTGGTCCTTTGAGGTTGCGGCGTGGGCCAACGGGGGCAGAAGGGGGGTGAGTTCAGGTGGTCAAGGAACTGGAAGCGCTAAAAGTGTAGTTCTGGTGTGAACTGCCTGGGACAGTAGATTTGTAGATTATAGAGAGTAGCCGACCAAGGAAGGCCGAGGTGTGAAATGTCCCGAGGTAGATAAAGGATGACCACACGTCCAGGTGGCCTGGATGGGAGTTAGTTGAAGTGGTTGGGGTTTCAACAGAGGCGATTATGTCAATCTGGCCACCCCCGTGTTAATCTAGGGGTGGTTCCAGATGATTGACACTTTTCTTCGGACAATGTAATTTTTTTGGGGTGGGGACAGAAGGGTATTAGAGAGAACGCACTTGTGACATTTAAGACACACTAAGCAGAAAGAAGGCTAGAAAATAGAGAGAGACTCCCGTAGACGCACCGCTAGGTACAGTTTAGACTTGTAGACATTTGGAAGGTAGAGATTAATGTAAAGAGGAGTAAAGAATTGAAAAAGTGAAGCAATTAACAGAACTAATTAGTGTACAGATATCTTAGAGTTTGATGTTTGAGAACGAGAGTAGAAGACGAGGGTAACATGAAGTAACCAAGAATGAAATACAGAGAGTTAGCAACACGAGCACAGAGATACTTTACAATGTGTCAATCTGTGTGCATTTCTTTTTATGTATAACTCAGTTTGTGTGCATTTCAGTTCAGGTATATCTCAAATTGTGTACATCTCATGTTGTGTACTGTGTACGTCAATTTGTACATCTGTTTGTGAGCATCTTAGTTAGTGGTAATCTCAATTTGGTATATCTCAGTTTGTTTATTTCCCAGCTTGTATACATCTCAGTCAGTTTATAATTGAGTTTGTGTTATTCTTTACCATTGTTGCGAGGATGCAGTTAGTATGTTTCTTACTGATGTAGTTAGCAGTGGCGTAGTCAGGGGGCAAATGCCCCGGGCGGCACTTTGTTAGGGGTGGCAAAATCCATATCGTTTATAAGCTTCCGAGAATGAAAATTTGAAAAATTGAGTGTAATTTTTTTTAATCAAAATAAAAAATAAATATAAACCATACAATTAAGAAATTAATAATAGAAATAAAGGAACTATCCTAAAATGTATGAACACTTCTACTGCCAAAACTACAATGTCCATGCCGAAATAAATTCTTCTGAAACTTATACTACTGAAAAAAGGGGCTTAATAAGTATGAGAACATGCCATTGATCTGCAGGTAACATATTGATTTTTTAAATTAGGCATTCTGCTTTGGAAGCGAAAATAACTACCGGCTCTTTTTGAAATATGAGCAAATTAAATGCCTTTGGCGAAACTTTCTCAGGAGTGGCAAATTCCTGATTAGCTTCTAAAATGTAAAATGTGACAATAAAGATTAATTAAATGAAAGGTAAACCAAGCTAAACATTAATTTTTTAATATTTAGGAATTATCTTGACACATGTCAACGTTTCCAATGTCAGCACCTCAAACTCCAGTATGAATCTAATTTCTTCCAATAATGCTACTGAACTGAAAAACAAAGTGGCTGAAATATTATAAGATCCTAATAATGATGTGTTTATACCTAACAATGTAAAGAGTCAGAACATACTTTACAAAACAAACATCATTACGTTGATGTTAAAATAAAACAAAACAAAGCAGCAAAAAATTATTTTAAGAATCTTTTCGAATTAAAAGAGAAGATAATACTAGTGCACATATAGATCTAGACACTATTCTGGAACTGATGCATCTGCTCGAAAATTGCGATCATGGTGCTACGAGAACATCATTTGAATAGGTTTTTAAAATTAAAAAATAAAACGTGTTTCCTCAACAAAGAAAGAAAGAAAAAAAAAAAAAAAAAAAAAAAAGCTCATTGCAGGCTATAGGAGAAAAACTTCGCTAAAATTATTTTCCAGATACGAGAAGGCAACTAAGTTTCCATTATATTTGCTAGCACTCCAGATATTTCACAGACAAGTCCAGTTGTGTACTATGTAGTGTATATATTGAAATAAGAAATTATACGTTTTAGAATATGTCTAGCACTTCCTTGAAAAAAATTAATTTGCTTTTGAAGTACCTGAAATGATTTCTTAAAATAGTGTATATACAGTGAAGCCTTGTTGAGGTTACTTTAAAAGCTATACAAAACCTGACAAAGGCAGATGAAGAGCTAAACACACGGACAGACGAAGGAACTTTGCTAGTCACAAAGTAGCTTTTTAAACTCCTTTTTAAAATTTGTAAACATGGGCCTTATTAATTCAATGATGCCCTAAGCCTAAACTATCTACAATCATAGGGTGCTAAATAGATGTTATGCAGAGGTTACTCACATAGAAACTAACGGAAATCGTAGCGGACGTTTTCACTTTTGCTAATAGTGTGTGGAGACCTTGACATTCTGTTTGAACAATCAGTCGAATAACGAAAGGGGGTTGCAAAGCTGGGTTCTGCCCCAGATGACACGTATCCAAGTTACGCCGCTGGCAGTTAGCATGTTTCTTACGTATAATATCTAGACCCATGTGATTGAAAGGATACTTTAAAAGACAAAATTTATTCTTTTCTATTCCTCTGGCTAATATCGTTTGTCACGTGATAATTTGCATATTAGTAATTGAGAGAGAGATCCCGTGACGAGAGAGAGAACGCTAGGGGGGTGGGCGAGTGAAGAGAGGCAGTTAGTTGTGTGTTAGTAGTCGAAGGAGAACGTGTGCAAGGAAAATGGCAGGAAGCCAGACGGAGTACATTATTGTGTAAAGTGTAAATATTCCAGTGTTGGATTGAAGTTAATTAGTTACCAATGGCTTCTGTGTTCTTAATGCTACTTGTCAGTATACGTCTACAACAGTAAAAAGGCCTAATTAGAAACGTCAGATAAAGAAACAGTTACACCGTTACTCAGTATAAAATTGTAAATATATACTAAATGCCCGCGGCGTAGCATACGCCGCAGAGTTGGTTATAACTAGTGCAAAGAAAACAAGAGGGGGGGGGGGTGAACAAACTACATCACGAAGAAATCACAACAAAGCGAATGAAACTTCTGGGTGGGGATAACTGCCAACGCATCGTTGTACTACCTTTTCTTGCAATCTGTTTTGTCGGTGGGGTCAGAGGTCAGACAGCTTGCAACTTCGAGTCGGCATGGTCCGACCATGCTGAGAATTTAGTATATAGAAGATAGATTTTTTAAATAAGGCAGATAATCCATGTAATTGTTTGTATAATAGAAGTGCAGATACATATGGTAACCTATTATAATAAGATATGATAAAGACAAAACCATGAATGAGATTAAAACCCTAAAATTCGTTTCATTTATGTTTTTTTTTTTTTTGCGTTAAAGTTTCAGTGAGAGACTCGATGTGTAGATGACATAAGTACTAACAAGCATGTTTCTACAAGGGATAACAGTATTAACAGAGTTGACGCTTGTCATTCTGATTGCGGCCCCTGTTTTATCACAAAAAAGTAAGATATTTACAACTAATATATTTACAAATTATTGAGTAAGATGTTTATGACATAAAAATGAGCGCTGCAACTGGTAAACACCGTCTTAAATACAATCAATATTAAATAACATCTGGACAAAGTCAAAATTGACATATTATTACTATACACCTGAATAACTAAATTTAAACAGACAATAATCTCTTGCAGCTTAAAAATCAATATTCTATGATCTAGTTATTACAAATTGTACACTGGCAATGAATGGTGTATTTTAAATTATAACTAGAAGAAAGTGCAAGGATGTTTTGATCATTTTAATTTTTTTAAAATAAATACAATGCACATTCTTTTCCCTACACAGATACGTGTAATACTTATTGGTATGGGCCCAATTGTCAGTATAAATGTCACTGTGAAGTCGGTAGTTTGTGTAGAGATGGAGATTGTGATGACGGGTGTGAATATGGTTGGTTTGGACCAAAATGCCAGTATGGTAAGTTATTAAAAGTGACGATTAACAATGTGTAATTGATTAGCTCAATTTTTTCCAATTTTGTAAAATAACTTTTTTTTAGATTAATTCGAATGACCACCACCTTTGCTTGCCAACCGTAAACTGGTTGGTCAGTGGTCGAGCTAAGCGAGGGTCAACCGTCATGCTTAATTGCACAAACTCGTTTATGAGAAATATAGACAAATGTGTGCGTGGTGTCGCGTACGGTTGGGCGACGTAGAGAATTATATATACAGATTATTCGATTAATTAATTGGTACCAGCCATATTATTTACATATTATACATTTATTGACGTGGTTGTTTAAAATAATTTAAACACTGCTTAACACTAAAATACATTGTAAAAAGAACTTAGACGTTTTTTGTTTCCTGTTTTCCAGATCAAAAGCAATTTTTCAACCTGCTCTAATGTCCCTGTTCTTTGTTTTGTAATCGACTTTAACATTTTATCAACATTGTTCACATATAATTTAACAAAGTCTTTGTCTTTCATAAACAAAGAAACTTTTGTTCTCCCTCATACAGTCTGGTAAAAATTCGATGGACTACGCCAAACAAGTTGTAGCAAACGGGTTGAAAAAAAATAAAATAATTAAAAAAAAGGTAAAAAACCAAATGTGGTTCGTTTACCTAACAGGTCATATACGAAGTGTTGGACTTGAAACCCTAAACCAAAGCAAACGTATACTTACGTTCCACTGCACTTGTTATTTTACTTGATATTTTATTTCATTTTTTAACATAAAAAAAATATTAAAAAATGAAATAAAAAAAGTGGATATTGTATAAATTATTGTAACTAAAGCTTTGGAATTGGAAGAATAATAAATTTTTCAATTTTAGATATTGTGAATTGATTAAATAATTATTCCTGTAACTTTGTCTTGTCTAGCTGACATATCAACTGATGCTTTCACAGAGAATGCAGCCATTATTGATAACAGTGACAGTACTTGTCATATTATGACACAAAAGGGTGTATCTCTCACATGGATTGACCCTATCTCATTCACCTGGATGAGACTACAATTTCAGGATGGTGGTAATATAAAATTATTGTGTAACTGTCAATCTATTTTTCAAGATGCAGAATGTGTGAAAATATGTTAGCTGTCCAACTTGAAAAAACTTATTTAACTAATATTTTGTGTACACAATTACTAATCAACCCGCTAAAATTTAAACTTATGTGTTCAATTAGATTTTTGAGTAAAAACTCATTAGAGGCTATAAATATATTTTATTTCAATATTTAATTTAGTCTTCAAAAATTTTACGAATGATCGTAGAAACTTTTTAAAAATTTCAGTTTCCTACAACGATGTTGATGTTAAACTCAACAGAAACGCCAATGACTTGTGCCCCACACATATCAAGGCCATCATTAACGACAAAACTATTGATGTGTTCTGTGAGAATGCCATGAGAAATGTGACACAACTAACTATTACTGCTAAAGTTTCTTCGAAATTGTGCTCTGTCTTCATAAGTGGAGGTAAAACTTGCATGGCGTCAAATGGATCACACCATATGCACATTTCTCCTGTCATAAAACAACATCTACATTTTGGGTAACATCTTATACACCAGTCATAACGACGAAGCATTAGTTTAAGTTTGATTGTGTATATGTTACTGGCAATGTGTACAATCAGGTATTCTGTAGAATGCTCATGCAAAGTATAGAATGCTTGATGGTCTCGGGCAAAGTATGAAATTTGTAAAAATGTTGCTTACTTTGGCTAGGCATTCTATGCCTATTTTCATTTAAGCAAAGGTTCAGAATAGCAAAACAAAAGCCTTTATTATGTTTTTTAGAGTTGGAGTAATGCGAAATAAAGCGTATGATGTTCATACCTAAAAATAAAACAGCAGAGTTGAGATTGAAGTATTTTTTGGCCTGCATTTCGAGCAATTTCTATTCCATTTTATTTTTGATAGTTTTCTCAATATTGAAGCAAAAAGTACACAAAATGCTAAAACCCCATAACCTTCTACTTCTTTGTCATTATCATCTTTAGCATAATGAATTCAGATAGCATAAACATTTCGGCTAAAGTTTCAACATGTGTTAACACCCCTGTTTTTTTTTAGCAAACTGAGCAGGTAGTGGAAGAAGAAAGGTCTTCATGTAACCATGTCTTCACCACTTCTTTGGTTTCAATAATCACCATTCCTAAGCATGTCTTCTACAGACAATGCTGCCTTTGTATTCTTTCAACTCCCCCCCTGCTCTTGTTGTGTCTGTACGATCTGTATTATTTTTTCGAGGTCTTCCTCTGTGTCCACATCTTGTAAAACATCATCACGTAAGGACGACGTTGTAAGACCTACTTCAGCTCTGCAGCCAAAGAGAGCTTCTTATGGTGATCTTTTAATCCCGAATGAAAAGCTTTGATCTTTAAGATGTGTCCGTGTCCGCCACAGAAACAGGATACTACCCGGACCCTCCCCCCACCTTTGCTTCCTCTCAAACCACACTGCATCCCCCCAACCAGCCCAGTGGAGGGTAGGGCATTGGAATGCAAAGTATGTAGGGATAGGTGTTAGCCAGAACAAAAGCTAAATCTTTAGTATCCGCGATCCAGAGGTCCGAGTCGTCGTGAAAAGTTTATGAGGACCTGGGTGTCATGTTTGAAATTTTTAGTGCTGCCAGACAGGAGAAGGGAACAGGGACCTATCAACAATGGTTTATGGGCACCAGGGAAAATATGAATGAAGTGAGTTTTTAAGACTTGAGCCATAGAATAATCTCAAATCGTACCTACATTTCTCTGGCTCCCCATATAAGGGGAGAACGGTAGGAGTCAGGAGACAGTCATCCAGGATAGAACATAGTGGTTAAGTAGGGCATGTGCTGTGTAGTAAAACTGTACTTTGTGTTTTCTGTAGAGTTAATTCACTTAGTCATACTTAAGAGTAAAGGTTTTAGCTTTAGAAACGTAATTATTCTAACAAATATTATTAAAAAACCATAGTCAATGCGCTAGGGGTGTGCTGGATCCGTTTTTTTCAACCGGATCCGGTTTCGGATTTCTTATGCGAAATCCGCCGGATCCGGATTATTCCGGATTCCGGATTTTGTCTGTTTCTATTTATATTAAGTATAGTCTGTGTCTCATAAACACAAAGAAAGCTATAAAAGCTTATGACCCCGTGACCTATCGGCATTTTCTGATCACCGGTTTATAGTCTGTTTCAGGCATTCAACAAACTTATCGGCGCATGCCGCTTAGTGAAGTGCATGTACCTAAATTACGATAGGTATTTGAAAGACGTAGCAAAGATACCGGGTGATTAATCGGCCCACAAATTTGAGTTCGGTCTTTTAGTGACACTTTTCCTGCTAGTAAAAGGCATTTGATTACCACATTAATAGTACGGCGAGTGTGGCTCAAACCTTATTTGAACAGAAAAAACGGGGAGGGGAAACGTGTGCGCCGCAAAATTCAATTATTCTGGCGAGTTGGCGATAGAAAATTAATGTTTTTTTAAAAATAAATTCCATTTTATCATCATTGTTTACTCCGTAGCTTTATAATTTTATTATTAATTTTAAAGCGCGATTTGACTGAGCTGACCGACATCACACACAAGAGAGGTAAACATGACGTCACAACGGACGGGGCGAGGCGTTGATTTTTTAAACTAATGAAAAATGCCTCGCTAACTTTAACGAGCGATTGAACCGGTTCTCATATTTAGACTGGTGAACTACGAGTCCTCAAAATAAAATATTAAAAAAGACAATTAACCATCACTGTTAGCCGGTCCTAAAAAACCAGCTGTCTTAACAACCTTAGTATAAACTCCACCTCAATATCAAGCATTCAATGTAGTGAAATATTTTGTAGAGCGCCGCGGGCCGCGCCAAAGAGCGTTAGGTAACCAAGTGGTAACCGACCAGCCAATCAGAGATGGCGCAATGTCCCTAAAAGTATTCATAGATAGGCTAGGCTGGCTTGACGCAATTTGATGGTCGTCTGCCGCGCTTGGGCAGTATAGTTGCTTATTATTTCTGTTACAACGTCATTGGTGAATGCGGTTAAGATGACGTCACGAATAATAATTACTCATCCCCGCACTATCATGTATGGGATTGGGCCGATTGGCCACTATTAGCGGTGCTGACTCTAGCCTCTGGTATGTTCGGAATATTAAACATTAAACAAGCTCAACGCTCGAAACAATCGATAAATGTATCGTGGTCGTATGGAATTCGGGAAAGAGAATTACTTTTATTTCAGATTATGATCCGGTGAGTCACAAAATCTGGCAAATTCTGAAATCCGGATTCCGGTTGTTCCGGATACATGTAAATCCGGCGGAACCAAATTTCACCGGGTAGTGCAAAATCCGGCGGAACCGGATTCCGGACCGGATTCCGGCACACCCTTACAATGCGCCTTGTGTTTTATCTAATTATTTATATTAGTTGTCAAGTTAGTGTGTGTGCTGTAGTATAGCATTATATAAGAAACTATATAAGAAACTTAGCTGCGGTGAAATCCAAAGAATCGAAGAAAGTGGTTTTCTTGTATTCTTTGGATTTCACCGCAGCTAAGTTTCTTAATTTTATTATTAATAGTTCTACGAGATGGTATGCTCCTTCTTGTGCCCTCTTCGTCTTCGGTGCCGTCCATAAAGTACGTCATGCTAACTTTGACCATTTTCGACCCCCTCCGCACTTTCACAAACTTTCACAAATCTTAGGACGCCCCACCCCACCCCCCCTAAAGTATGTCACACTTTCAAATTTTTAGACAAATTAAAATTTAATTAAAATATTTAACTTTTCTTCTCAAAATACACTTCACTATTAAACTGATTAAAATATAAAGTTTGCACTTAAAACTAGTGACGTACAGGTTTCAAAATATTGAAAACTGACCGGAGCGGATTTATGAAGTGAAATCCGACCGCAGCCGGAGTGAGATTTTTTAAAATGGCCGGATTCCGGATTTGCCGGAGCTGGAGACGTAATCCGGGTCACGCCTACTTAAAAGAACTATTAGATATTAAAATGACTCTAATATTAGAATACTTAATTTTCAACAGTTAGTTACAGTTATTCATTGAAACAGTAACTAAATCTTGCTCGAATTTGAAAACAAGAATTCCAAAAATTAGATTTAACAGTTATATGATTCACATTGTGATATTATTTACCTGCTACCTTTCCATTTACTATTGATGAGGTCAAGTTATAGATAAAGTCAGATTATCCAATCTATTGATACAGGATAAAAGGTAAATTAGTGAAACTTGACCTTACCCAATGATGAAATAAAAAAAGGAAACAAAATAATTTGACTGAAAAAAGACTAGATTGACAATATGTGACAAATTCCTATGCTATATTGAATGTGTTTTAATTATGGGTCTGTGAATTTTGTTCAATTCAAAAATATTCACTGGACATCATCTTATGGTGGTGAAATGAACTGTTCATCCATAATTATCATTTTGTCAAAGCTACAGAGACACCCCCCCCCCCTTTTTTTAAATAAAAAAAATCAATAAATAATAATGAAATGGAAAAAAAAAAATATTATAAATAAATTAGTTTACAACTGCAACACAAAAATGAAAAAAAAATATTTAGAAAAACATGTTTAATAAACTTGTCCTTATGATATATTTCCAATTTATAACTGCCAAGACTAACTCTATGAAAAGAGATTATAAGGTATACAAAAGTGTATAGAAAATCTACACATTATACCTTTAAATTATGCACATATTTCAAATTAATATAACACTTTAAAGACTATTTAAATTTTTACAAAGACTTGTTCTAACTTCAAGCAGAAACGAGATTAAATAGTTACAAAATAAATACACTTTTAATTTACTAACATATTTTTTTACAAACAAATCCTAATCTTATGTCCTAGCCTCTATATCTTCCCATGGAGATGTCAAATGTTCCTCAATTGTTATTATTGGCATAGGTTCTGGCTGAATAATTTCTTGTGGAACCAAAACACAAGAAGTCTGTAGTTTTATTGTCCTGGGTGTTGTATAAAGAAATCGTACAGTTTTAGAAAAAGCCTTCATTTTCTCAAAATAAAAAAAGTGACTCAGTAGGGTTTGAAAGTTGACTCATATTATCCCCATGACTCTCATTATATTGTTGTCATTTTATGTAATAAGCAATAAAGCACTTATAACAAATTTCCCTTACTATTGTCAAAGATAAATAAAAGCCGGTTTTCAACGTCTCTTTGTTCACACTAGTACCTTGTGACAAGTTTTCTTATTCAAGTAAGTCCAATACTGGAGGAATACTTTCAAATAAATAAATCTGACTACAAATAAATAAATCTGACTACATTGCTTTTGTTTTAGGGAAAAGGATTAGGTAATGCCTGGTGAGCTCCATGGAAAAGAGTGGGGTTTAAACTATACACGTATCATCTGTTGCAAAAATTGTTGTAGAGATTCACATTTATTAAACACTAGCGATTTCCCCGCGCTTTGCTGCGGGAAGTTGGAGAATCAGTGATAAGTGAATGAGTGCATAAAAAAACTATATTTGGGCCCCGGCGCCCAGCAAGGGATATTTTAAATATTTTTTCAATTGCTCTCATTCGGGAAGTGTATTTAACAAACCCACAACGATTCATGCTTTTGCCTATTCGGGAAATAGGAGAATTAGTGATTTTCAATTTGTATATAGCACATATAAGGAACAAACGTTTTTGGGGCCCCGGCCCTCATGAGTGTGCATTTAAAAATTATTTTACGCCAATTTTCATCGTTAGAGGGTACCCAACAACTTCCAAATGTTTTATGTTTTTACCTACACGATGAATTGTGGAATTTGTGATGAGTCAGCTTTTAATATAAGAAAAAATTATATTTGGGGTTAAGCCCCCTATGAGTGGGAATTTACCATTCTCTTTTGCCAACTTTCATCGGGAGGTTGTACTCAACACCTTTCCAAAGTTTAATGCTACTACCTACATGGGGAAAGGGAGAATTATTGATGTTCAGTTTTTATATAGTTTATATTAAGAAAAAAACTACATTTGCCCCCCCCCCGGCCCCCAGTAAGAGATAGTTTTTTTTTTTCACCTGCTACCATCGTGAAAGTGTAATTATCGATTCCCCAACGTTTCATGAGTCCACCTACTCGAGAAATGGAGAATTAGTGATTTTCAATTTTTTATAAATCTCATATAAGAAAAAAAAAGTTTTTGGGGCCCGGCCCCCATGAATGTGTATTTCAAAATTCTTTTACACCAACATTCGTCTTGAAAGTGTACTTAACAATTACCCAAAGTTTTGTGCTCCTACCTACTCGGAAAATGGGAGGATTAGTGATAAGTCGGTTTTTAATATAAGAAAAAATATATTTTGGCCCCGATTCCCAATTAGAGGGAATTCTAACATTCTTTTTGCCAATTTTCGTCGGGAGCTTGCACTCGAAAACTTTCCAAAGTTTCATGCCTCTGCCTATATGGGAAATAGGAGAATTAGTAATTTTCAATTTTTATATAGCTCATATAAGGAAAAAAAAAGTTTTTGGGGCCCCGGCCCCCATTAGTTGCAAATTTAAAATTATCTTTAGCCAATTATCATCGGAAGCATGTACTCAAAAAATTTACAAAGTTTCATGCTTCTAACTATACGGGAAATAGGAGAATTAATGATTTGCATTTTGTAAGTAGCTCATATAGGGGAAAAAAACTTTTTTGGGGCCCCATTATTTTTGGGCTCCCGTACCCCCATGAGTGGGAATTTAACATTCTCATTCGCCAATTATCATCGGGAGATTGTACTCAACAACTTCCTAAAGTTTCATGCTCCTACCTACAATGGGAATGTGAGGATTAGTGATTTTCAGTTTTAAATTTGAGCCCACGGCCCCCCAGTAAAGGAAATTTTAAAAATTATTTCACCTGCTAGTATCATGAAAGTGTATTTATCAACTCCCCAACGTTTGATGAGTCTACCTACTCGGGAAATAGGAGAATTGGTGAATTTCAATTTTTTTATAGATCATATTATGAAAAAATCGTTTTTGGGGCCCCAGCCCCAATGATTTGGAAATTTAATATTCTCTTTTGCCAATTATCGTCGGAAGCATGTGCTCAAAACATTTTCAACGTTTCATGCTTGTACCTACACGGGAAATAGAAGAATTATTGATTTTCAATTAGTATATAGCTTATGTAAGGGAAAAAATGTTTTTTTGGGGCCTCGGCCACCATGCGCGTGAATTTCAACATTCTTTTTCGCTAATTTTTGTCGTTAAATGGTACCCAACAACTTCCCAAAGTTTCATGCTTTTACCTAATCGGGAAATAGGAGAATAAGTGATTTTCAATTTGTATACTGCTCATATTAGGGAACAAATGTTTTTGGGGCCCCGGCCCATGAGTGTGAATTTCAAAAATCTTTTTCGTCAATTTTTGTTGCAAGAGAGCACCCATCAACTTCCCAAAGTTTTATGCTTCTACCTACACGGAAAGTTGGAGAATTAGTGATGTAGTAAAAAAAAGTTTTGGGCCCCCAGCCCCACATGAGCGAGATTTTTAAAATTCTTTTTCGCCAATTTTCGTAGTGAGAGGGTACCCAATACCCTCCCAAAGTTTCATGCTTCTACCTACACGGGAAGTTGGAGAATTAGTGATGAATCAGTCAGTCAGTCAGTGAGGGCTTTCCCTTTTATTAGTATAGTATTATTTTCTCTTCTGTAACATTGTTATCAAACGGAAAGGTATAATAGAATGGAGCTAAGAGGAAATCTGAATGATACTGATAGAAAAATTAACGCATGCTTGAAAGCGTAATTAGATCCACTTTATAAATAGAATATTATTATATTCTGAAGAAAAGCCTTAAAGATTAAACTGATCATTCTTAAAGCATGGAAGAGAGAATGAGAAGGAGGTGCGAAAAATATATAAGAAAGTAGGCCATGAATAGGTTGTCATGTAATAGTCAGGAAATATATTTGTTGGAAGAATTATCTGAAAAAAGTTACAAGGAAAATTTTCTCCTAGTGAACGTAATCTAACCAGGGTCCCTAGAATTTATTAGTGTAAGTAAACTATTCCCTATAATTGATCTACCTGACTTTTGAGGACCAGATTATTATAAAATTAAATAAATTATGTTATAAAAAATTGACATTACAACAAATCTAAGGCACAGCAGTACACTTAAATATCATGGTTACTAACAAGACATAGCGGAAACAGTTACATGCTTTAGTTATAAACTCAAGATTTTTCATAATTCATTTTTATCAATATTTTAAAAATGTTTGATTGATCATTCTGGAAGATTATAATTCCTTGACTAAAAAATAAATTGTGCTTCCTTGTTGTTTGTTTAGGTCGTAACATTGCTTTGAAACAGAACACAACACAGACAGGTGATTATGACGCAGGAGGTCAAATATCTACCAAACATTCCTTGTCTAAAAATGCTGTGGATGGTAACACAGATGGCGCATTGTCATATGGCAGCTGCACTCACACTAACACCACTAGGATAGCCAACTGGACTTTGACCTTTGCTCGTCCCCACTACGCCCATACGTACGTCCTGTACAACCGACTGGGTAAGTCATTTTAAACTAATTGAAACATAATACCTTGATTGTGAGCTATAAATCGATATTTTCAGCAGTGAGTTTAAATAATGTTAAACATTTTATGTTTTAAAAAATAACTGCAATTTTAACAAAGAAACAAACATTATTGTCTTGGATGAATTTCTTAAAAAAATGGTTACACAAAGAAAATTGTTAGATGTACTTTATTTTCAAAATATTTGGTTCCCCCAAGAATTAAGGTTTTAATTAACGCTCATAAATGTTACAAAGTTAAGAGTTCTCTAACTTGTCTGGCAAAATCTCACACAAAGCATAAGTAGACAACTATTCTGTCCGTAGACAGATAATATTTAGTGACAGAAAATATTTAAATATAATATTCTGTGCCCACATCAACATGGCTTTAGAAAAAACAGATCATGTGAAACACAATTAATAAGTTTAATAGATGAACTATCAACATTTTAAATAATGATCAAATAGATGCATCGTTGCTTGACAGACAGCCACTGTTATCTATTCTACCCTTCTTCTCATCCCAAAACCAGTAAGGACCCCAGTCCCTTTTCTCAACTTCTTTGCCTTCGTAGACTGTATCAATCTCAGGAGGACTTTTGGGAAAAGGCGTACGAAATGGTGGAGTTTTTTTTAGACAAAAGTCATAACCTGAAGCTATACTAAAAAATGCGCTTCAGCGAGTCGAAAGCTTCACTCGTGCCGACGCCTTTGTACCACGCATCGGCTATACTAATAAGTGGAGCAAATTAGTTCTTACATACCATACTCACAACATCAAAGACAAAAAACCTGAAAAACAGAACCATCCCCTTGCGGACTCTGAGACTAACAACATATTTTCCCTCCCACCCCTAATTGTATTAAGGATATTTTGGTATGTTCTCACTTCTCCATTTCACCCAACGATCTGGGTACTTTATCATGCGGTCGAATTTGGTATAAG
This sequence comes from Radix auricularia, assembly GCA_002072015.1. Lineage (NCBI taxonomy): Eukaryota > Metazoa > Mollusca > Gastropoda > Lymnaeidae > Radix > Radix auricularia. The sequence goes on along the minus strand of MUZC01000963.1, from coordinate 5,683 downwards.
ACATGTCCTTTTGTTGCCAGATAGTTTTTCCTAAGGGGATATTTAAGATTGGGATAGTTATTTTTTTGCACTAGCCGCAATTTGGTCTACACCATTGAGTGTACCCGCTGCCCTTTAAAATACATAGGTGAGACGGGGAGGCTACTTTCTTGCCGCATCGCTGAGCACTTTCGAATGATTACACAAGACAGTGTCTTGTCTCCCGAAACTTCAATGGATGCGACCATATCGGCGCCGATGACTTGGCGGTCACCGCCATTGTCTCTTGCATAAACACACACAAGAGTGTCAGTCTGCAGAATAGACTAATCCAAGAGTATGGGACTCTTGCACCACATGATATTAATGTTGCTTTTGCTTTGACCATCTAATCGCTTTGCCACACCCACTCTCTCATTTTCTATAATAAGCTCACAGTACTCTCATCGGACTATGCTTTCAATGACTCTTTGGATTTGTCTGCAGCTTAAGTTTTTATTATTAATTTTTCATTTCTTTTTATTCTTTTTATTTGTGTATTGTTTGTTCGTTGAGGAACTTTTTCCCGAATCGTTCGCTGTTTTTTTTACGTCATGTCAGGTTAACTCATACCCTGTTTACATGTTTTCCATTTACTAATTTATAAGCCTGATTGCAGTCTCAACCCGATTGTTTTCACTATTTGAAAATGAGTATGTTTCAATTTCATTTTATTTCTAGTTTGCTATGTATTTCGAGTAAGGCTGTACGCTAATATCGTAACACGCGTCATACCGTCGGAAAATAAATTGTATGAAATCGAACATTTAATTTAAGTGGAAATTTTTGGCTTGTAGTAATTAAAGCTGGCTTCCCAAGCATCTTCACCCTCCTGATGCAGTCACAGCTTCGCTGGGCAGGACACCTAGCCCGAATGTAAAATGAGAGACTACCAAATAGACTCTTCTATGGCGAGCTCCAGCATGGCAAGCGGTCCCATGGTGGACAAAAGAAACGCTTGAAAGACCTATTTAAAGCCTCTCTGAAAGTGTTTGTAATAAACCCAGACATGTGGGAAGAAGCTGCAATGGACCGGTCTACCTGGCGCCAATCCATCCACGAAGGTGCCAGGACATGCAAGGCAAACAGGATCAACGCCGCAGAAAAAAGAGGCAAGCCTGAAAGGCCCGCGCTGTCAACCCTACAGGAGACAACCCACTCGTCCCATGTCCCTTCTGTTACCGAACCTTCCGTGCCAGGATCGGTCTTGTCAGCCATCTGCGCACACACAGGGAAAACCAGTCTCAGCAACCCTCGGATGATTAGAGTGGTCCTCGTCGATTCGACGGACTAACAACAACAATATAGCAATTAACTCTTTGTTAACTTCCTTTGTTATTTAGGTTTAGTTTTAGAATTTGTATTCGTTGTTTTGGGGCTGGGGTTTGGTTTAGTTATAGAATTATAAATTATAATAGTTGAATTTTCCAATTTCTTTGTAACACGACATTGCAACAAAAAAGGTGACCATGTTAGGGCCATGTAACGTGAGAACGTCAATCTGATTTTACAAAAATTTTATTTTAACTAACATGTTTGACGTGACGTCACAATTATTAAACTCCCCCCTCGTCATACCTCATTACATCGTCACAAATGTGTGGACACCCTCCTCCCCTTAGGTGCGTGACGTCATTTATTGACGGCCCCTTATGCCAATGCCAGCTGTGAGAGAAGCTTCTCTAAAGTTAAGTTAATGCAAAAACAAATTACTAACAACAATGAGAACACTTACACTAAGTATATCTATTTTGGCTAAAGCAGTGGTTCTCCATTTGTTGTTCGCGGACCACTAGTGGCAAAGTGTCTGTTTTTACGAAAATGTTTGATCTTTGTAAAACAAGATTATTTTAAGGTGACTTTGACATGATTGATCGATTGTACGAATTTACCGATAAACCAGAAAATGCTGAAAACAATCAACAATCAATACATTTGATTTCTGATCATATTCAATCACCGCAGGATCAATTTAACTTCTACTTTGGTGATTTGAACGTTCAGAGTTTTTCGTGTGTTTCCAGTCTGTTTCTTCCACACATAGACTCATTAATTTTTCCAAATTGGAATTTAAATGAATTTATTGAAATGACCAGCGAAACTACTTTAAATATGTTTCATCAGAAAGTAAGCTTGTTGAAATTTTGTAATACTCGAACTGTATCAGAAAGCTTTTAAAATGACTGTACCCTTTGCAAAATCGTACATGTGTAATTGTTGATTTTCTGCATTTTAAAATCAAAATAAAACATCGTTATTTAAAGTTAAGATCAACTCCAATGGATTCTTTCAATTAGTACACCTTGTTAAGATACTCTAGGATTATATATAAAAAATGAAGGCTCGCACTAAATAAATTAATGTAGCAGTCTTAATTCGAATTCGAGGGTGCTGGGTGGCATAATTGGCATCTATTTGGTTGGTTAAAGTCAATCTACATCTCTTGTACTACGTGTGGTAAAGAGGTGGGTTTGTGTCCCTGAATTTAAAGGGCGAGATTTGCTGCTGACATGACATTCAGGTCATGGCCTCTACTGCCTTGCCTTATGATTGGTCATCCATGGCGCAAGAGCTCAGTCATTGTTCTAGAATGAAGAGACAATGAATGAGTGGGTCTAAAGATATGAAACCAAGTGGACCTCAAAGAAAATAATTTTGAATGTTCCAAATATAATTATTTATATATTGTCTGTCATGCATACGACAAATTTATCCCAAGACCTCCCCAAAAATCTGTATGCGATAATAACATATGGTATGTTACTGGAGGACTTGACTGCTGATCATAGTAACTGTACAAATAAAAATAATATTTGTCTTCTTTTATTATAGATGGCAGTCATAGTAGACGACTGAAAAATTTCAAACTTGACAGCTATGATGTCAATTCACGTTCAGTGTTTACTTATCAAGACAAAAAAACTCAACCATCAGTGACATATAAAGTGAGAGATTACGATATTGGTAATAACATTGCATCTGTTACAATTACAGCAAACAACTCTGAGAAAATTCTGTCATTGTGTGAGGTTGAAATATATGGAGGTGAGTCTAAACCAAGATTTTATCTTTAAAAAAATTGTCATTTGATATTGAAATGTTCTGATATCATTTAAGCACAATATATAATTATATTAGACTTTTAAACATTTTATATCTATTATATATACATTTTAATATGTATAAACTACTGAGTGTAATGTGTAATGAATATAAATATTTTTTTTTAAAAAGGAGCAAATACCATAGGATATTTTGTTTTAAAATGTCTTCAGATCTAGAAAAGAAGATACTCAACACATATTTTATTGAAATTTTTTTTAACTTTATCATGACCATAAATATTGAAAAAATGGTTTTTAAAAATCTAAAATCTAGATGAAACAAACAGCAGTGTCATTTAGAAGATTTTCACAAAAAGTCTAACAGAATACTTTCATTTCGGAATATGAAACATCAATTATATGACGGAACTCAATACATAGATAAACACCTAGTTTAAACTGTTTTATAGAATTGTAAATTTATGTACAGCGGCATAACAACATGAGTATATGCCGCCGCCCAGGGCAGAACCCAGGTTTGCTGCCCCCCCCCCCACACTCGGAAAAATAGTAAAATATTTTGTTGATGCATACATTTTTTTATTAGAAGTTACTAACAAGGATATTACGCATTTTTATGATATGAGCCGTCCATAAATGATGTGACTCGCACCATTTTGGCCCATTATTAACCCCCTCCCCTCTAGTCACAAAACATATACCCCCTCCAATATGATGTCACAAAGCTTAGCCCACCACATCACCATAAATGTTGTAATTTCTATTTGAAAATAAGCATGTTTCAATCACTTTTTTCTTATCTTCAGTAGGTATTTAGTATAATACTGCGCTCTTACACAAGTGAAACCATATAGAACGTTGCTACATAAATTGCCAACATTCAAGTATTTAAGTGGAACTTTTATTTAGAGTTGCGCGATTTGATGTGACGTCACATGTCTCTCTCTCTTGTCACACATCATAACAAATGTGTGACCCCTCCCACACACACACACTTTTTTTTAGGTGCGCGAAGTCATTATCGACCACCTCTTAACAATAAATAGAAGAACTTTCACTTATTGATAAAATTTGAAGGTTTCTGTTTGGGGCCGTCCATAAATGACGTCACGCAATTTTGGCTGATTTTTAACGCCCCTCCCTCGTCACGCATTGTCACAAAAAGTTAGACCCCTCCAAAAATACGTCACAAAGCTTTAACCCCCCCCCCCCCACAAACAAACAAAAAAACTTCTTTCTATTTTAAAATAAAAAATAAGTAAGTTTCATATCACTTATTTTGTAATTTGAGTATTTTTTAAAAGTAGGTCTCCAATGTAATATCTTAAAACGCGTGAAGCTATGTAAAGCGACATTAGTAAATGGACAGTGCTTCTCAAACTTTTTCGTATTTGAGGACCGGCAAACAATTTTCCATTTCATCAAGTACCGGTGCATCCTTTTCCCGTTTTGACGTGATTTTCCCTGAACTTACGTGATACCGAAATTGGCCCCCACATGGCCTAAGCCTAAAGCCCTATAAGATTAATTATGAATTCGTCTTATTTTCTTTTTTTTTGAAATTGAAATTTTTTAGTTGCCAAGACATAGCGAAACAGCTGATGAACATTGCAGCGGTGATGTCAAAAACCCTTTGATTTGATTAACCTTCAGCTGGCGAGAGTGACCATTGATATTACACGGATCCTTTCATTGTTGATAGACTATAAAGATAGATACAGGACGATACCTCAAATTGATTTTGATCTTATAGTGACAATTTTCCTTCTATCAATATGCACGTCAAAGGCATTTGATTTAAAACTAACACATTGATATCAAATCTCATGTTTTCTTGAAAAAAATACATTATTAGGTATGCGCTGTAAGAGGAATAAGGCGAGTACTGTACGAACCCAACATTTGTGCAGGAAATTGGGATGTCAGCTTGTGCGTCCTAAAATAAGTAATTCCTGCTAGTTGAATACTGAAAATACTATGACATTAGTAAAATATCCAAAATTATCATAACTTTTCACATTGAAGCTCACAAATTATTTTAAAAAAAATATTTTATGTATTAATTATATTTTTTTTGGTTGCTTTTTTTCTTCTTTTTTTTAATATACTAATGAAAAATAAATTGCCACCGCTATCCGGCGGTTTCACAGAGGGGGTGCCCGCTATTGAACCGGCTCCATCCAGAAAATGTATTATTTTTAAATTTGACAATTATGTAGATTTCTTACCTACACCTACTTACTATACGAAGATACCTAAATTCACCATACTAATCTTAATCCCCATGACTTGACTGTTTAAAGTATCCTTTCTGTGACAATTAAAATGAATGTCTTTTAAAAACTGAGCTAAGAAGAAAAATTGTTTTGTGCTTACTCGAATTGCGATGTCAAGAATTGAATTCAATAAAGCTAATTAATACTTTGACTACTTTTAAATAGGCACATTTATCATTATATCTAGAATGGACAGGGGTGTTAGACTAAAAACCAATCAAACAATTATATCAAACTTAAAACGTGTATCACTTTATCAAATAGATTTTTGCCCCCCCCCTGTGATGAGATTTGTGCGGACTTTTAGACTCAGTAACCCCTAGC
>MUZC01000962.1:110101-136476 GCA_002072015.1 Radix auricularia | reverse complement strand
AAGTTTTGTGACGTATTTTTGGAGGGGGGGGTCTACGATTTTGTGACGACGCGTGACGTAGGGGGGAGGGGGTAAAAAATCGGCCAAAATCGCGTGACGTCATTTATGTACGGCACCTAATAAGTTCTTATTTACTAGGATTTTTTCAAGATCCATTCATTTACACAGTAGTTGACGCTTAAATTAATTTTCATACAGCACATATAAGCATAAACCGACTTTATGGCCCCTAAGGCCCAATCATTTCATGGAAAGAATTTTTAAGTAATTTTTTATTGCAGCCTGGGTCATAATAGAAATATTTTTCAAACTTGAGTAAGTAAAATCATAATATGAATTAAGTCTTAAACGCTGATGAATAAAAAAAAGATTTTGGGCCACGAAGAAATGGACTTTAGGAGTTCAATGCCCTATGGTATTGTAATATGGGCTATCAAGTTTGAATGCACCAAGTTTGGTCAATATTCAATAATTCATACATTTAAAAAAAAAAAAGCTAACGCTTTAACTAATTGTTATATAGCTCATATAGGGGGCCGCGGTGGTCGAGTGCCAAGCGCGCTCGACTGGCGTACCGATGGTCACGAGCTCGAATCCATGGGAAGCCCAGGGCGTCCCCGAGCTCCACCAAGCCCCAAATGGGCGAAAAGCGGCGGGGCAATGCGTGGAACCCCTAGCCGTGGCATGCGAACGCTGCATCACCCGCCAAAACAACTGCTGCCTTGCAGATGATCTTGGCTGACCAAAGGCTATGGAAGCAAATCCAGAAAATACAGCAGCCTGCAGTCGGAGACCACGGGCCAATTTGGCGCAAAACTCGTGGCACGCAAAACCCAATATTCAATTGAGAACGAAGAAGAAGAAGAAGATATAGCTCATATAAGTATAAGGAAATAACATTATGGGCCCTCCCCCATGAGTGTCAATGTTCAAGTTTTTTTATATTGTTAACCATTCCGGAAGCATACTCAGCAATTTGCTAAAATTGAATTGTTTAGTCAGCTATAGATACTATAGATTATTCCAAATAATGGTGCGCTGTACAATTTTTATCTTTTATTGGGGTACTTATAGTTATAGTATGAAGTATTTTTCAAACAGCAGATCTGTAGATCAATATAAAATACCTTACATTGTACATAGTAATAATAATAATAGCCCCCTTTTCAGACCATGACGGCCTATGGGGCAAGTGAAGTGAATCCGTGACTCTTTTTACCTCGGTCCGTCAGTCCAGCGCGTTACCGCTACACCACCGAGCCTAGTATGGTTAAAAAATATTCAGTGCTTTTTTCTTTGGATTCTCTTTCAACTTTATCGCAATTGTTTGAAAAATACCAATGCCCTTTAATCAGCCATCCCATGTTGCTGACCACTCTCTGGGGTCTGTTTGTTTGATGTTGACACTTGATTGTTTGTCTGTGATTATGGCGGGCGACTCTTAGCAGTGTTGGACGAGCCAAAACCACGTCCAATCACGTAAGGTGGTTAAATATGCCCAACACCTGGGCTTGTTCTCTACACTGAATGACCTGCACTTGACGGTTGGTCCGACTTGGGGAGCTTAGATAGCGCCCAGTACCATCCGGAGATCCAACCGATTGGGAGACTGGACTTGTGAGACCGAGTCCTAATCAAATGTGGACAAAGCAGACTACTGCGTCCTACTTGACTCGGGACATTTCAGACAACTCAGTCCTACTTAACTCGGGACATTTCAGACAACTTAGTCCTACTTGACTCGGGACATGTCAGACAACTCAGTCCTACTTGACTCGGGACATGTCAGACAACTCAGTCCTACTTGACTCGGGACATTTCAGACTACTGCGTCCTACTTGACTCTGGACATGTCAGACTACTGCGATCTACTTGACTCTGGACATGTCAGACAACTCAGTCCTACTTGACTCTGGACATGTCAGACTACTGCGATCTACTTGACTCGGGACATGTGAGACAACTCAGTCCTACTTGACTCGGGACATGTCAGACTACTGCGATCTACTTGACTCGGGACATGTCAGACAACTCAGTCCTACTTGACTCGGGACATGTCAGACAACTCAGTCCTACTTGACTCGGGACATGTCAGACAACTCAGTCCTACTTGACCCGGGACATGCCAGATAACTCAGTCCTACTTGACTTGGGACATTTCAGACTACTGCGTCCTACTTGACTCTGGACATGTCAGACTACTGCGATCTACTTGACTTGGGACATGTCAGACAACTCAGTCCTACTTGACTCTGGACATGTCAGACAACTCAGTTCTACTTGACTCTGGACATGTCAGACAACTCAGTCCTACTTGACTTGGGACATTTCAGACTACTCAGTCCTACTTGACTCGGGACATTTCAGACAACTCAGTCCTACTTGACTCGGGACATTTCAGACAACTCAGTCCTACTTGACTCTGGACATGTCAGACAACTCAGTCCTACTTGACTCTGGACATGTCAGACAACTCAGTCCTACTTGACTTGGACATTTCAGACTACTGCGTCATACTTGACTCGGGACATTTCAGACAACTCAGTCCTACTTGACTCGGGACATTTCAGACAACTCAGTCCTACTTGACTCGGGGCATTTCAGACAACTCAGTCCCATATCTCTGTTTTAATTAGTTCCGATTTCATGGCCAATATTTGTGAGTTTGATTACTTCTTAATTCATGGCCAATGTTTCTCGGGTTTATTACTTCTTATTTCATGTCCAATATTTCTCAGGCTTATTTAAGTTATTACTTCCGATATAATTTCCTATAAATCCGTTTTATTACTTCCTATTTCATGGCCACTATTCTTTCGTTTAAAACTCTGATCACACCACACAGTGTGTCCTCATGATCTCACAAAGTCGACGTGGCGCACTTCCTATCGGTGTATGGCTATAAGGAGAGTAGGACCGCCTGTTTTTTTGGTGGGCTTAGTGCGCCTGAGGTTTTTTAAAAATGAATTTAAAAAAAAAATTTAAGGGGCGGCAAAATTCTCGGCCCGTCACGGGTGGCACAGAAGCATATCCACTGGACGAACAAAGGTGGTATGGTGAATTATGTTTCCGTCCACACCGTGAGAACAAATCCATTTACACGCACGCACACACAATTCATTCTATTAAACAACAAATTACAACCTTCTAATGTACTTTGTTTTTATGTCGAGTTGTTTGCAGAAACGATCAAATTATTCAAATGTTGTTTTATTTCCCTTTAGTTGCGCAACTTGTAATAATAAAATTATTTGAAAGCGCCTCTCACTTAGTATTGAACACACACCCCTGAAGATGTGATGTCAAGTTGACAGACAGGTGTGTGTTCCCACCTAACCTTTGACATGATGGCGTGAGCAATGCTTATGCCATTTGACCTGACGGCCCGCGTGGCGTGTGGACCAGGTTGACTCAAGTAAACAACAGCCCGCTGTTCTGTTGTCTCCTGGTCTACAGCGGCATATGCTGCTTGGACACGTCAACGTCATGTCAGTCTCTGACGATCGTTGGTCAACACGGCTGCTGGCTGTCATGAGAACCCTATCTCTCTGAGCCATGCAGTCCGTCTGATCAACAGTTTAAATTTTTAATTATTTTCTATAATGGGGATGTACTAAAGGGAACATTTTTATTGGGGTTTAAAGTAAAGGTGACATAAATCCTCAGTCTCACAGTGATCATTTAAAGAGACCAACACGGGGGTATACATACATACATACACACACACACACACACACACACATACATACATACATACATACATACATACATACATACATACATACGTACGTGCATACGTACATTAGTACATTAGTACATACGTACATTAGTACATACGTACATTAGTACATGCCATTTTCGAATCTATTATACAATTTTGAAATATTTTAATTTTAGTAAAATTTTGCTCACTAATCCGGGTAGGAAACTGAGCTGTGTCCGCATACTTATTTAATGTTAGTACTGAAGGCGTATTGATTTAAGGTTATGGGGGGGGGGTAAGGTTTCCCCAGTAGATAGAAGTCATGCAAACAGGGTAGGTATGAGCTTTTGCAAACCGTCACTATACACCGAACGTTTCGTCAAAGAACAAATTGACAAAAACAAAGAAAATTAATAAAATGAAATTAAAACTAAACTGCGGTGAAATAAAGAACCACAAAGAGCAACGGGACGTAAGGGTCCAAGGCTTGAAGTACCGGAGGGGGTAAAACGGTAATTTCTCCACTATATTGACACCCCTGATGTAAAAAAGCCATCTCTGTGTACGCGCTGTGGTTGACAGTGACACGCCTATATTTAACAATGATTAATGCCCTAGCAATGTTCCCAGTAGCCTAGCTGTACAGGTCGTGGTCCGACCATTGGTTGGGCTCTACAATCATTGTACAGTGTTTGCCAACAAGGTTCTGAAATTGACTAGCCTAATCGTTTTAACATAGTCGGCACATTTATCCAGCATGGAGCTACTGAGTACCAATCTGCATGGGTTTTTCATGCCAATAAGTGTGAGAACTCTGAAGTTTGTGTAGGAAATTTATTGTATTATTATAAAAAAGTATTTCTTTGAAATGGCGTTTCTGATATATATATTCACAAACATAAATATATTATATAAGCCATAATCCACTTTAAGACAAGATGAAGGGTTGGTGAATTTTTCCTAGTTTATATGTTTTCGACTACTTATCCCTAGTATTGGATAACTAGTTAAAAATATGCGTGCCAAGCAAAGGTTGTAAATAACCACCTCTAGAAAAACAATAACACCTTTTGAGATTTGCATACTTTTCGATCGAATATTCTAGTTTCGAATCTATCGTAAAACTTGGGCTGTAAAGGGTTTTATGCCGGTGAGTCCGGTTAGACAGAGGAAAGTGAACTGTAACTTTGTGAATTTTTACATTCGTTTTTATCTTCAAGTTAAAGTCTGGTCTTCAATGTAAAAAGCACCAGGCTTGCCATCAGATGGATAAGATTTGTTACTTATAACGTTATCCACCCCCTCTCACCCTGAGAGTTTAAAAGCTATTTTGTCTCTAAATGACACGTGAACTGAAAACTCTGACTAACTGAAACATGTGTGCACAAGAACTTTGTGATTAGGGTTAGGGCAGTGGTTATTAACGTGGGTTCGATCGAACCCTAGGGGTTCGGTGAGTCAGTCGCCGGGGTTCGGCGGAGGGAGGTCAAGACAGCACCCGACTCAAGGCATCTATATTACTACTAATAATGAAGGGTTCGGTGAATGTGCATATGAAACTGGTGGGGTTCGGTACTTCCAAAAAGGTTAAGAACCACTGGGTTAGGGTTAGGATATGTAAACTGAAAACTCTGACTAACTGAAACATATGTGCACAAGAACTTTGTGATCAGGGTTAGGGTTAGGATATGTGAACTGAAAACTCTAACTGAGACATGTGTGCACAAGAGCTTTGTGATTAGGGTTAGGGTTAGGTCACGGTTAGGATATGTGAACTGAAAACTCTGACTAACTGAAACGTGTGCACAAGAGCTTTGTGATTCATCGTAACTGTATCTGATAACTTCGGCCATAAACTGACGACGTGTGACAAGTGACGCGGTCATTTTTTATTTATCCTTTTAATTAATTTTCTGTTTAAAAAAAAAAAAAAAAAATTTTTAACATGGAGAATGTGGTCCATGGCATGGAAACATTCCCCGGTGAGACATTTTTTTTATTACTGCGTCATCACCTCCCTCCAAGTTCTCAAAAACACACTATCAAATCTTGGTGTGTAAATTGATGTAGTTAGGCGATTGGTCGAGTCACACTATCCTATTGTTTTAATGTGAATGTGCTTGATGACATCTGCTTCTTACCTGCAACGTTTTTTTGTTTTTTTTAAAATAGGCAAAATTGTGTTTTCCCTCATCATTCTATAACCTTCTGTTTCCGGGGGTTAGTCTCTAGAGAGATAGGAAGAACATTTGACACTTAGGTATACGACCGTTTTACGATTTACTGAGACAGCAAATTTCAAAGCCCAACTAAGAAAGAAGAGGGAAAAGCTCCCTTTGTGCCTACCACACGGTCTGACCCCAATCTAGGGGACCGGTGAAAGGAATACGGTTGTAGTTGTAAGAGGGCTGAAATAGCCAGTTCATGGCTGTGTGTGCGCGCGTGTGGGGGAGGGGGGGCTCTCAAGTTTTGCTGGTATGACCTTGTAAGATCAGCATTAGTGTGTTGACGGGTAGTCGCGAACAGTCGCTCCATCTGTATCATATACGGGCTGAGAAAGATGACTCGCCATAGACGTAAGCCACAACTCAAGGCGACAGTACATTATGTTTATCGTGGAGTAAAAAGTGCACCAAAAAGTGGTTGTGTCTAAAGAAATTTGTGACATTTCAACTTCACAGTGCAATAAATAATTGTGGGAAGTTCTACAGCTAAAAGACATTTAAATTTATGTCTTTGCTTCTTTTAAATGGCGTTCTGGGGATGGGGTAGTTATAATATGTTATAATTTTTATTTTTTCTTTCTTCGCGGAAATCCACCCCCTCACCAAGCCGGTCACATATTCCGCTCCTGTTAGTAAGCAAGCAGCTGATTGGTTGAGAGATTGTAGTTCCGCACACACCTCCCCGATTATCTAGCGGCCGTTACAAACTGACGAATGGCACACTTCAAATAATAAAATTGCAGGTATGAAAGATCAACAAAACAATAAAAAACAAACAAAACAAAACAACAACTGCATTTAATACAATTAAAAAAAGATTTAGAGTTTATATCGGACACATTTTCACACACTTCTACTTTTGTCTCTTAAAGCACCACCAAATAACGATACTGTAAGAGTCCGACAGTTATAAAATATTAGTGAAAACAATTCCCGGAATTGCATGTGAATTAAGATTAAGATTGTTAAAATATGAGTGCTTATCGTTGTAAGGCTGCTATTTTAAATCAAATTTATTACATGAGTGAAATGACATCATTCGAAGAGTAGACAACAAATTAAGAATCATCTCTGAAAATTTTTAGGGCTGCGGATATTAACCATTAATTATTAGATTAATCGTTACAAATTTTAATTGATTAAAAATAATTAGATCCATTAAAATTTAAGAACTTATTTCTAGTATTTCTTTCCTTCAATTTATCGATTTTTGTTGTTGTTTTTTTTTTTTTGCTTTTTTTGTGTGCGCTACTTACATACACTTCCGCTACTTACATACACTTCCGCTACTTACATACACTTCCGCTACTTACATACACTTCCCTCGTTGTTTATTATTTATTTAGACGTGCATATCTCAACAAAAAGGGTTTTCTTCCCCATTTCTGGCATAGCAGAACGAATTTGCTGTGTTACGTCACAAAATGTGCGAGCTATGGAACATCCGCGACTTAACAGGATCTATATGCGTTATTTAAAATATAATTAATCGATACATTTTTCCAGATTATTCTAACTAATTTTTAAAATTCAGTACCAGCCCTAATTTTTAAAACTTGAAACTTAGTCTTGAACATCAGAGCATGTTGAGTATGCTGGACCAGCATGGGCATAAGCACAAAGGGGCCATCCATAAATGACGTCACGCACCTGGGGAGGGGGTGTTCAAGAAATGTGACGTCACCTTAAAATTTGCAACTTTAAAATGAAAGCTCCACTTGAATATTTGATTGATTTCAATTTCTTTAATTATTTTATATGGTTTCACGTGTGTGCAGCCTTACTTACACTAAATAATTTCTTAACTGACAAAAAATGATTTGACACATGCTCATTTTCAAATGGGAAAAAGAGCTTTTTATGTGTGTGTGGGGATGGCGCAAAGTTTTTTGACGTCATATTGGAGTGGGTTCTAAGTTTTTTGACGTCACGTGACGAAGGGGGAGGGGTGAAATTTGGCCAAAATCGCGTGACGCAATTTATTATCAGTATTGACACTTAAGTTTGTGAGCTCTGTAGTCCAAAACTGATCCTTCCATTTCATCGTCTTTTGAAAAAAAAAATGTTGTGTCAAAAGTGTTTGCTGAATTAAAAATCGTATTCTCAGCATTGCCATACATGTATTTGATATAAATTATACGACTATTGATCTTTCATTTTTAATCTCAAACCCCAGAAAATGAAACATCCAGACTGTTTTAGCTTCACCCATTCCCCATCATTATTTTATTTAGAACTCAGCTATTTTTTTATGAACAACTAGATCTAGTTACTAATGCTTTTTCTTTAGTGTTCAATTTTTAATTTTTTAAATACAAACATATATTAACTCTTCCATTAAAGACTGGTTTTAAATGAATACGAGATACGTTATAAAAAGGGAAATGTTTTATTACTATACACATTAATTATTTAATTAATTCCAGTATTAACACTTTGAAAATATTTCCGTTTGGTTGAATGCTTGAAAAGTTAGTTGCTAAAAGTGAAGGACTTTCATTTCCTGACTTCTAGTACTTCTACTTCTAACAAATCCTGACATTCGGTGGTTTGCTGATTACAAGTCTCCTTTCCGCTAGCGGACTGTGACGATGCGGGGCCGAGGACACAGACGCTTGTTAAAAAAAAAAAATCAACTTGTAAACAAGTCTCTGACGCCTACTGCTCTACTCTCTATCTAACGTCTGCTTCGTTTTAGTTAGTGGTGTTGTTTTGACATATCAACAAATAACAGCCGGTGTATTCTTTGTGCGAAGTTAAAGCTGTACTCTACTGAAGTCTACTGCTGTACTTAACAAAGGTGAGTGGCGGCACAGTTTACTGGGAGATATATTAAAAGGGTAATTCATTATTTCAGTGCAAATTTCAATCAAAAAATAAATTATAAATAAACGACGACAGATACTTACTACAATAATTTTCGTTATCAATCGCGAGTAAAGTAAAGTAAAGTTATCGTTAAAGAAAAGTAGTCGGGGGCGGTGGACTTGCCTATGAATATTAAGCACAAAGTTCTGTCATTTATGGCTAATGAATAAAAGCAGGCCCGCATAGCATTCAATTTCAAAATATTTTACAATCTTATTTTTGTGTGTGGGTCAGTTCAACTTCAAGCAGCGAAGATGTATTATTTTGAAAGCTACTAATTCAAATAGTTTGGGGATGATTGATAGTTTAAATTAATTTATTCGGAATAATTTTGATATTCTCGCCAAGCTTTTCATTACTGTCTTTTAAAATGATGAAGAAAGTCCATTAGCTGACGGCTGAACTGAGTAGACTTCTTGTAATGTACATTGCTTCATCATCACTTCACCATCACTTCCGCATTGCCTATACACTATACTTTTAGTAGAAGCTAGACGTTTTGTTACGCAGTAGCTCCTAACTATAATCCGAGTCCATTCACCCTCCCCTCTTTCCTGTGTTATTCCCTCAAAACTTTTTTTTGTAGTTGTTCTCTTCAGTTTTTGTAAATTGTCACAACTAAACCACGTCCACACGTGATATTGACTTGACGAATCTAGCAATAAACCCGCACAGGATGTCCCCATTGATAGCGGGGGGGGGGGGGGGGGTATACTTTCTATAACTGCTTTCATAGGACTACAGCCCATAGCCCCGGTCTTAAAGCCTGGTCTGGTAACGGCCTTAAAGCCTTAAAGCCTCGTCTGGTAATGCTTTGCTGTGGGTTAAGTCCAATTATAAACTCATAGATTTAGCATAGTCCTGCAAGGTTTAATATTGAATTAAATTTAACTGCATTTAGTCATTTAGTATTTAGCTAGTGGCCAAAAATAAAATAGGCTGTTCTTAGTTCTTCCATCATGCAGCCAGCCGCTATTTACTCCCCTGAGTTATTACCTGAAATTAAGTAGAACACAAGTTAGGAAAGAGTCAAGGAATTCACATCACTTTTAATATTACTATCTGAACATGGTTCTCTGAGCTGAGCTAGTTGTAGAAATCTAAGTCCTATCTTGGCTTGTACAAGTGGGTGTAACCTCAGACTGTGGCGTGGAGGGGGATGGGATGTAGCCTTGCGCCATGGCCCAGTTCACCAATAGAGTACATCACTGACTAGGGGGAGCGGTGGTGGTTGTGGGGGGATGGGGGTACACTTGACAGCCATTTATTTAGCAAGGCACATTCCAACACCCCAATGTAACGATAAGGACTGTTCTGACCCAATGTTGAACTTTATTTTTCTACACCAACAGACAACACTGTCAGTCTATGATATAAATAGCCTGTTTTATTTTTCTTTTATGTTGATCAAATAACTACAAGTTATTTTTAACGCTGTTAGTTAAAAGTTATAATGTCATTCAAGTGTCAAGTGTTGTTGTTGCCATCACAGCTTGAACTTATTTAGCGCAGCTGTAAACCAGTAATCTAATTTTATTTTTAAAAAAAGAAAAAGAATTGTCTAAACACCTGGTAAATGGTGAAATACTCAAACAGAAAAATCCAAATAGACTTCCTCAGCCTGTCCATCATGAGTGGTCAGCATAATATGACGTCATATGAGTCCAGGAAGGTCCATCCATCCACTTCCACACATCTCTATAAACTGAAATACCCAGTCTGGTCTACGTGAACCAACAATTAATAGTCTATAGTCAGTGGCAATACCTTCCACACATCTCTATAAACTGAAATACCCAGTCTGGTCTGTGTGAACCAACAATTAATAGTCTATAGTCAGTGGCAATACCTTCCACACATCTCTATAAACTGAAATACCCAGTCTGGTCTGCGTGAACCAACAATTAATAGTCTATAGTCAGTGGCAATACCTTCATGTAGCCAGGGCCAGGGGTATTCTGATGAGGTTGTGAGAGGATAAGCTGAGCTATTTATTTACCTTGAAGCCAACAAGAAGAGACCATTGTTGACTGGTGAGAAGGATTTTCCTTGAAACAGACACACACGTGATACACAAAGGAAGCTCCCATTTACATGTGTAGTCTACTGTGTTACACATATAGGCTGCAGTACTTTATGTGACCATTATTAAACAGGAAACCTGTTGCTTACTGGGTGTTAACAACACAAGTTGGTAAATGTAATTAGTAATAACCAAGATCCGGGAGCTGTACTACCAACCCCAGCTCCTAAGTTCGACAAGCATCCTGGGTGACATTATGTACAGGTGTTCATAAAACCAAGGATGCATGCATGATGCAGTCTGTGTCTGTGTCATCGTGATTCCCCCTTCAGTGCAAGTAGTTTGTCCCGATATGTTCAGGGCTGGGCACACAAAAACATGAATGTACAGACAAATAAAATTTGGCAACATGTGGTCAACATACTTGTTTGATAATCAATACACTTTCTACTGTTATCAAATAATAAATCAAGAAATGGCCTGCCTACAGCACTCTGTGGTTCTGTACGGTGTTAGGAAACAGATCAGCGGTTTTGGGGAACTGATCAGTGGTGTTGGGAACTGATCAGCACTGTCTTGGAACTGATCAGCCGTGTCAGGGAACTGATCAGCGGTGTCAGGGAACTGATCAGTGGTGTTGGGAACTGATCAGCAGTGTCAGGGAACTGATCAGTGGTGTTGGGAACTGATCAGCACTGTCTTGGAACTGATCAGCCGTGTCAGGGAACTGATCAGCGGTGTCAGGGAACTGATCAGTGGTGTCAGGGAACTGATCAGTGGTGTCAGGGAACTGATCAGCGGTGTCAGGGAACTGATCAGTATTGTTAGTATTGGGGAACTGATCAGCAGTGTTAGTATAAGGGAACTGATCAGTAGTGTTAGTATAGGGGAACTGATCAGCAGTGTTAGTATAGGGCAACTGATCAGTAGTGTTAGTATTGGGGAACTGATCAGCACCCCTTTAAAACCTGTCATAGATTAAACTAGAAAATCTTGTCTTGATATTGTGAAACTGTTCCACTTCCATCAGCTCCCAAGTTTTGGGCTGAAAAACAAAATGTGTGGAAAGTTGGGTTGGGGGGGGGGCTTAATTGAAGATAAAAATATATCTATTCTGTCACATTGTATCAAGCTATCATTATTCTTACCTTAGAGAAGGGGTATTCACAGGTTAGTAAACATGCATTTTTCCCATGCGCCCCCCCCCCCCAACACCACTATGAAAGTTATCAGCTCTTTAGCATGGAGATGCTCAGCCAAGTTTAGGTTCATTGTCTTATTTTATCTTTGACTTTCACGGGCCAAGCTTTTCTGTGAGTAATGACAGGCTAGCAGATGAGATTATTTAGGACTCCTCACCTGGTTAGCCCATAATGTGACAGAAAACTGTTGTTTTTTCTTCCCCAAACTTTGTGGCTCCGTGGGGAATACCACACAGACCTCCTTGTTCATTGAAATATTTTTTGGGCTCAGTGGAAAAAGAAAAGAAACTGCTAATATAATTAATTATGCCTTGCCTTTGGGTGCTCATATTTTTTAAAGTGTTGTATAATCATGGCTCACTTGTGTTTATTGTAGGGTGCACTTGTGTTTATTGTAGGGTGCACTTGTGTTTATTGTAGGGTGCACTTGTGTTTATTGTAGGGTGCACTTGTGTTTGTTTATTGTAGGGTGCACTTGTGTTTATTGTAGGGTCCACTTCCGTTTATTGTAGGGTGCACTTGTGTTTATTGTAGGGTGCACTTGTGTTTATTGTAGCGTGCACTTGTGTTAATTGTAGGGTGCACTTCCGTTTATTGTAGGGTGCACTTCCATTTATTGAAGGGTGCACTTGTGTTTATTGTAGGGTGCACAATCCATGTTGTTTGTTGTTATGCTATGTTGTTGATTTTTCATGTCATGTTATTGGTTGCTTATGCCCTTTTGTTGGTTGGTTGTGCACTTTTTGGCTTGCTCATGCCACTACCTCAATTACTCATCACTTGTTGATTCGTTTCACTTATCCAAGATGCAATCAAGTTTTTATTTTACAGGGAGCTTAAGTGTGCTTCGAGTCAATAAACAAAATTAGGTGTTTATATTTGAGTTAGATTAAATCTTATCTGTAAACACCAGCTCGTATTTAATGACATTTTAAGAGTTTTGAGAAGTTTTTGAACAATTTATACAAGATTCATTTCTCCATAAGAGAATGGCGGCAGTCAGCTTTGTAAATTAGCTTTAGACCTTGACCAGAAAAACCAGTATGTTTAGTTATATATTATCAAGTATATAGCCTAGTGAAACCAAGATTATCCCTGTTGTCACTCACTGCTACGCCTTATAATCTTTACATCTCTCTTAGTGTCAGTGTTGATGGCTATAAGATAAAGTGGACTTGTAAGATTGAGTCACCATGAATTCTCTAATCAAACATCTTTGAAATTGAAACTGCTTTCATGTACACAGACAGGTAACCTATACCAGGTTTTTTGGTAAAGGGCTTAGATTTAAGACATCACGCAATGTCCACTGAACTAAGCCAGTCTATTCGAGATTAGTTTGCCTTGACAGAACAAAGGTTAGGCTGTGGTGAGGCTATTCAGCAAATAAACTAGAAACTAGATGTTTGAGTTTTGGGAGAGTAACTTTTATATGCTGAATTTAGCTGTAGACATCTTTAGCTTTGATATTTCTGATAAATTTTGATGGAATTTTATGAACACCTGAGATCAATTTTTAAAATTGTCCTTATCTAGGGATTACTTAATTTGAAGGTAAAAGAAAACGTTTGTGCTTTGGCTGGGTAGGGGGTAGAGAAATGTCTTTTTTTCTGGTTTTTAAGGTAAAAGGTAAAAAATTCCTGTCTGAAACTTGTCATGTGTAATACAATTGAACATGTTGGCTAATTTAAGAAGAAAAAAAAAATCAAAATAAGTATAAGGATTTTAGTGCTAAACTAGAAAGGCTCATTTAAGATTTAAAAGGAAAATGCAATGCTATATCCAAAAATCCTATGTACTACTGCTTTGTCATTTATTCTTGGTATCTGAGTACTGCATGCTGTTACCATCCTTTAGTTAATTCATGCTTGGGATGTTTATCTATTGATCTTCAATTTGGTAACAACTATCATATGTTTTCACTACTAGCTCTTGGAAAACTATTGATCTAAACTTCATAGCCTAGTCCACATCAAAATTAGCTGGATTATTGTGTTACTGATTGTGTCAATAACTTGTAATTCATATACGGATGTGTATAAACAAGCATTTTTACAGTGCTTCTGTCGGTTTACACCACAATCTTATCTTACTTGATGATGGGAGGCAGTCAGGATAGTTAGGTTTTCGTAATATACTTCCTTGTTATATTAAAGAAATATAACTTAATGAATGACATTTAAAAAGAGAGATTTTGTTTACGTACTATCACATCTCTTTTATTGATTTTATATTGCAATCATTTAAATACTGATGCTCAAATTTTAAAATCTTCTTGATGAGTAAAAAAATTTAATTAGAAAAAAAATTCATGGTCCTTAATTAGTTTATTTCAAATTTAATTTACTTTTGAATTATTTTTTTGTGTGTGTGTTGTTTTTATGCATTTTTTAAAAGTGTTTTAGAAAAATAGGAAGAGGAATTTTTTCATTTCCAGGTTTTAAAAAATGAATGTCAAATATATATTTTTTTCTTTATTTGAAAATGATAACATAACTAATGATGATTAAAAAAAATACAAGTATAATAGGTGTTAACTTTTCATGACTTATATTTTATTCATTTTTATTTTATTTCCAGATCACCAGTCCCCAGATAATTCTAGAACATCTTCAACTGACCATGGCTTCTACCAAAACTGCTCCCACCGCACTGTTGGCTGAGATTAACAAAAGTGACACCAGCACCCTACACCATGTTGATCCCAAGGAGAAGAACCCACTCCCTTCAGCTGAAGGTTGGTTACTTTCTCAACTGTCATGTCATTTAGCTTATAATGAGATATCTCGCAAAATATAGTGTCTATAACTTATTGGCTAATGTTTAATTGAATGGCGTTGAGGGTGTTAATTGTTTTCATAATTTGTTAGTCAGCATTAATTGTATGCCTGGATTATCATTCATTAATTTAACCAGTGCTTGTTACAGCTTGGAATACATTTACTGACTTTTACCAACAATATGTTATGTATACATTTTTCTTAGAAATACTCCTCTAAGAGAAATAAAAGCATAAAATGAAGCTTGGCTTAAAAAATAATACACTTTTGAAATAATTAATAATACACTTTAGTCTATGGCTTGGTTATATTTCATTCATGTTCTTACAGTAATTTCCATTCAGAACAAGACACTTGTGCTGTGGTACATAAGTTTACCATTTTGTTGTACATAATTTTACCATTCTGTTGTGACATTCTTTTTCACATAGTGAGGGGAGAGGTCATGCGCTCAAATTTTTCACAATTGGCTTTTAAGAAGATAAAATTTAAATCTTAGCTTAAATTCTCTGTTAAACAACCCCATACAGGCTAACCCCTGTTGTTTACTACCTTCACTTTGTACAGTTTTTATTAGTTGGTTAATTTAACGGGTCATGATGACTTTTCACTTAATTTAGAAAGGAAATATTTCACATGAAGCTGAAATCCAATTTGTCAGTACAAATGAACTAGATTGGGAGGCCATAGAAATTTAGAAACAGGGTGGTTTTGACATAATTTGAAATTTCAAAGACAGTTAAATTTGTAAAGCATTTATCCAAAGAGCATTACAAGCCACTAATAATAATTCTTTTTAAAAAATTACATCAACAAAAACCTCAAGCTAACTGACTGCAGTTATAATGTTATTTTAAAATAATTAATATATATTTCATATTACTATTCATCAATATCAGGCAATAATAATAATTATTATTTGTTACTACATGGCTTAAACCATCTCGTGGGATGAAAGATAATGTTATAATTTGAAGGTA
The DNA here is from genome assembly GCA_002072015.1 of Radix auricularia. Classification (NCBI taxonomy): domain Eukaryota; kingdom Metazoa; phylum Mollusca; class Gastropoda; family Lymnaeidae; genus Radix; species Radix auricularia. The sequence continues at coordinate 120,695 of MUZC01000962.1, read as the reverse complement.
AACTCAACAGCTTTGACATATTTTATTTTTTATTTAAATACCAGAATCTATTCTACCACAACAAGTGTGAAACAATGGTTAGAACAATGTATAAATTATATATATCAAATTTCTATTTTTCAATGTTTTAAATAAAATTTCTATTGACCTGATTGAAATCTCAAAATTTGAAGTAGAAGAAATAGAAAATGTAGACAAATTATAACATTTTAAATACAAGTCCCAATTATTGACTTTGACTGATGTTTATTAAAATGGTCAGCACATTGATGTGCAGAATATAATTCTTTTCTTCCTGCACTGAAAGCATAAAAAGTTATAAAATAATTCAATTATTTATTATAGCTAGTGAGTTTTAATATGAGAATATCGTTGCTCAATCACATCCATGCATACAGGAAATGTTTTTGCATTGAAAGCATAAAAAGTTATAAAATATTACAATTATTTATTATAGCAAGTAATTTTTAATTTTAGAATATCATTGCTATATCACATCCAAGCATAAAGGAAATGTTTCTGCATTAAAAGCATAAAAAGCTAGAAATTTATGGTTTTATTTTACGTTTCCATTTTTTTCCTGAACACTTTTGTTATGGCGTTTCTGACTTTTTTATCCTCCCATAGGTTGGCATGTATCAATCCATTTGAAATCTTGAAGTCTGCTTTTGTAAACTTTACCTTTGCAAAGGATCATATATTTCTTTCAATCTTAATTTAAGCATACAAAAATTACTTTTGTTATCTCTGTTTCCACCTAATTTTGTAAGTAATAATTTTTTCTGCAAATCTTTGGGGTAGCAGTGCATGAAATGGAATATTTCTACCCTTTATTTCCCTTGAATGTCTTTGGATGATCCACCCTTTTTAGATGTCCAGCAAGAGCGTCTGCGCCAGAGCTTTCTGAATGGGGTCAACCAGTTTGATCCGGCCAGTCTCAATAAAGCCAGAACCAAAGAGAGGGTCATTCTCCCAGACACGGGCAGTGAGTGGCCAGAAATCGACCACATTTGGTCTTCCTTTTTTTTTCTCTCCTGTTTTTGTCAGCTCACTAGTCAATGAGTGAATATGAATTTCAATGTTGGAAAATAAATGTCTATTTGAAATAAAATTTCACAAAATCCATTTTAGGTTTTGATCGTGAACTCCAAATGTTAAAACAGTACTTTTTAAACATGTTTTCAAAACTTAAAAATGTACGCTTATTTAAAATCATATTGCTATGAAATATGTCACACAAATGATTGCATAAGAACATTGGCTTTTAATTAACTTCAAAACCTAGCTAAGAGAACTTTAGTTTTAGATCATCAAAGATGGTTTAGAATCACAGGTAATCACATTGCTCTCTGCAATGTAATTGAATTGTATGATAAAGTTAAAAGAGATTTAAATTTTCATTATGCCAATCTTAGTCAAAGCTAACATTTAAAAAAAATAAAAATTGTAAATTTATGACCAGTGAGTTGACCGTTCTGTAACTCTAACCTTCTTGTTCTGCCCCAAGTAACACTAATATGGTGTCAGGCAAACCCTGAGCTTCCTATATTCATTCTTGCATTCTGACACCTCAAATATTAATGATATTCAGACTTTACCCATTGGTTATAACTAACTTGCATGCCAATTTGGTCTTACTCTTCATTTGATTTCTACATGTTCTACAAGGATGACTCATTTTAGTCACTGTCTAAAACCTGACCTTATGAACTCAACCAAAGAATTCTGGGGCAAAACACAGAATTATAAAGAACTAGGCTAAATAAAGTTTTTAAAAGTTAAGTTAGAACCTCTAATAAAGTCATGAGTTAAGTCAAATCATTATAATCCTAACAAGAATCATGTAAGCTGATGGCTCATTCTTTACAAACATGAGGGACCAAGGGAAATAATTATCCACAAAAATTCATTTAAAGAAAATAAGAATCTTGGTAACAAGGACTTGACACATAAGAAAGAACAATTCTATGGTTTGACTGGAATTGAACCTCTTAATTCTATGGACTTGAAATCATGAATAAGTATAATTATAACAATTTTACTATATTTTGTATTATCTTGAAGGTAAAATTCAGTCTTTTTAAAATTATGACATATTTATGGGCACTAATTTCTTAATAATTTCATTTCATCAACATTTAAGGAAAACGATAAACAAAGAAACAACAAAAACTCACGCTAAGTTCATGATAGACAATGTTCACCTCAGTTATCTTCCTGATTGTTAACTACCGTGCTCAATGGATTACAAACTATGGTTTGTCTAAAGTCTGAAGAAAATGGATTATACAATAGATGTTTGCTTAATGTTTTGTTTTTCTTTCCTTTAAAAAAAAGAAATGGAATAGCTGATTGGACTTAGTATTTTTTTTATTTGAACAGATGAAAGAAACCAGAGGATACTTTAAAATATTTGACACTGTTATCCCCCTTTTATTGTCCCTTTAAAGTTAATAATAAAAACAAAGCAAATAATATTTTTACACATACATTGCCATTATCTTTTATAGGAATATCTTCAAGCAATCTCATAACTAGGGCTGTTAATTGTGAACTTTTGAAAAAATTACAGATTAATTGATAGATAATTTTGATGAAAGCTATAAATAAAGATGTATGATGCCATTTAACTGAAAATTTCAAGGGAAGTAACAAAAACAGGCAATTGATATTTTTTGTATTATTGAATTATTTCTCCAGTCTTAAAGACATAAAAAAAAAATATTCTGAACTAAATTTTGTTTTTTGAAAGCAACTCAAAAAAGGAAATCAAAGTTATGCATACGATGAAAAAAAACTGCATATTAACAATGGAAAATTTTGCTAAGTCTCATTTCTCAAGTGTTATTTCAAGGCATGTTACATAAAGGTGCAATAAAAATTTGTTACAATTATTATTATTATTTTTTTTAATTTTAAAAAGAGAATCAGGATTTGTAGTTAACATATTACCACTTTTAGTTAAACTAATTATTTAACTATTTTTTTTTAAAAATCAGTATACATTTTTAAAACATAGTTAGCAATAAAAAATAAGTCAAATAACACATTAAAGTTTAGATACTTGGATTAAAATTTCAAATTAATTTTTAAAATATATAAGTAATACAGCTGTGTAGAAATGTTTGATGTTTAACAAAAAAATAAAGATAATCTTTTTATCCTAAGTGGGTCAAAAGTTATGAATTATTTTCTAAGACCTAATAATTTCTTTTTTCACTATGTTTTCCTTCACAATTTGTGCCCTTTTAGGTTATTTTCTGAAATGCCCATAACTTAAGAAGAAATTATACAACATTACAAGAAATAATTTTACAATTTGACCACTTTTTTTAAGGTGAAGAAATTGACCAAAAAAAGTTTAAAATGCACACACACACACACACAAAATTTTTTTTTATTAAAAAGTTGTAAACAATTCTCTGGGGCTGTTTTAACATGTCACATTATAAATAAATACTTCACAATGTTTATTCAAATTTTTGTTTTTTTGTTAATAGTTCACTACTCTTAACAGACCCAATATTAATCACACATATATCACCACCTTAGCTTCCTAATCTACCTCTATGTTTGTACTATTGGCTGTATTAGTGTTTGTACTTTGCCCAAAAAGATACAATTCTTGTGAAATTATTTTCTTATTACAAAAGGCAACAAGTAGGCTGTTAAATTGCAAATTATAATTATGCCTCAAGACAATATTGCAATATCTAATTATTCCCCAAGCCCAAGTCAAATGCATACACCATACTATAGCGGACCTCTGATGGATTAGAGCCCTATACAATCTGTCTGTTTTTATTACATATATATCATCTCAATACTCCCAGTATATTTATATATTTCTTTAAGGTCACTATTTGAGCTGCTTAATTTGTAGAACAATAAAAGTCCCTTATGGCCACTTGAAGTTAAAAGCACAAAGATATAAAAAAAAAAAAAAAAAGAAGTTTAAATTACTTGCAGATCATTTACTTAAGTTAATAGTCAAACAGTAGGCAATAGACCTTATTTCAATAATTCTATGGTAGAATTTTGTTAAACTCATCAAATTGATATTGAAAGCAGACACAACTTATGAGAATATTCCTCAATACCAGTCTTTAACCACTGTCACAGAAAAACCTTGACTAAACTTAGCATTTAGTTAATAAAGACAAGTTAGCTTTATAAATAAATTTTGACTATTTTATTTGATTTTTTAAATGGATCTTAAATTAAACATTGACATGAGGAAAAAAAATAATGAGTAAAATAACTTAACTAAAGTAACTTTTATAAAAGTTACAGAGAAGCCATTAAAACTATTTCAACTGGCTATATATATGATACAGGTATATTTATAGTGTTGTCATAATGAGCCATTAAAACTACTTCAACTGGCTATATATATAATACAGGTATATTCATAGTGTTGTCATAATGAGCCATTAAAACTACTTCAACTGGCTATATATACGATACAGGTATATTTATAGTGCTATCATAATAAGGTAAAACCTTTATCACCTTTAATTTATTCATTCATATTTTTCTATGTTTCACATTTCATTGAAATAAATTCATTATTCCTACTAAAAAATTCTTTTTCTTTATTTGTCCTTTTCATAAAGTTATATTGTCATTTTTTATGACATGTTGAAAAAGTGCATGAAGTTGTTTTTTTAACATGATAACTTTGTTGAATGTTTTCCTGACATTATGTAACTGGACATTGTTGTAACGCTTATCATTTTATTTTAAAAATTATTTTTTTTTTTTAAAAAAAGAAGTTTTTGTTTTTGTACTGTGTCAAATTTTTTTGTTAGGACAATTTCAGATTAATGTTGTGACAGTGTGGCTATAAAGTTAAGGTCCCTGGGTTCTCCAGCTTATGCATTGATAACAATAAGTTTATTGCTTTAATTAAAGATTTTAAAAAAAGAAGTGGTCAGTAATAATTCCCATCTGGTTCCCATAATATTTTAAAATTATTCTAAAATCTTAAAATCAAATATATTTATATATATTTAGAAATTTAGACTGATGTTTAACGTTTATCAATCCTTAATAAATGATTCGACATAATTGGATTCTTATGTCAATTATGGTGATCATATGAGTCTGTGAAGCTGCTAGTCACTTAAGTGTTGTAGAAACATGCATGTCCAATAAGTCTGATGATTGTTAATGCTTGTCTGTGCCTTCACTTGCTTGTAGTAATAGCAGAAGAAAAACAACACCAGGAGCACATAGCAAATATCAGCCAATTTAAGAGGACCAGCCTGAAGAGGGCAGAATCACTGGAGAAAGGTTGTCTCCCCTCACAAGATGGTAGGTCTACGGGATGCGTCGGCACATGACTGTTGCCACTTGTCCCTGTGTAACAAAAGCTGCACTGCATGACGACAACCTGCACATCAACCATCGTCTCCAAAATTATCTTTTTCATATGTAACATTTTCAGTAACAATAGTTTGTAATAACACCTTATAAATTATAATGTGTACATAATGTAATGTATCTCAAATGGATGATGAACAAATCCTTAGCAAAACTTGTTTTGTTGAAATGCGGCTTAGTTTTTAACCGAAAACCTTTTTTTTTTTTAACCAATAGCATGCATTTATATTTATTACTTCAACCAATGGTTTGCATGTTCTTTTGTAATTCCAACCAATTGGTGCATGCACCTCAACAGATTGTGTGATGAGCTCAAGGTCATCTGCCATTCCACACATTTTTGTTGATTAAATTTTCGCACACTCATCCAGTTTTGAAATGCAATAGTTACTCCCATTAGATACTTGAGGCATGTTGGAGCAGATTAACTACTTCAGGCACTTTACAGTGCACTCATGCTTAGATGTTTTCATAGACATTATTCAAGTTTAAATTGATGCATTGATCAAGTTACCTACAGCCTACAACATATATCATAAATATCTGCCCTATTTAAGTCACTACAGTATAGATTTGTACATGAGTATTTAACTCATTTTAAAACTTTCCAATACAAATACAATTTCCTGTGCACTTCAATGTCCCTTTTGATAATTACAGCTATATCTGCACTTCAAAATCACTTTTATTTAACAGCAGACGACACTGTTTTTTTCAAGGCTGTTGGTGGCTAATTTTTAGCCATTCTTTTGAAAATATTAATAGCAGCGTTTGTCTGTCTGTCTTTACATTATCTCAAGATTTGTTTAGACATACAGCTACAACTAGTATGGAGGTTTGATCAGTAATTACATGATTTTAAAGCTAAGTTTTAAGTATTTATTCTGGCCATAGTTCAAATTTAAATTGAATTTTTAGTTCTAAACAGATCATGAATTTCAGTATATCAGTTGCTTTGAATTGCATTCTTCATTTCTGTTGTGGCTCAGCATATACTTATAAACATCACTCCCAGTTAAATCAAGTATTTTGTTAAAAATTACATTCCTTTTCAACTTATGTCATTCACCAACATAGTAGTCTTCTTTAGTTTGTCTGAGAAGGCAATTTTGATGCTCCATCCATGTATTTAGTTGTGTGTTCATTTCGGTTTCAGTGTGTTTTAAGCCGTTTGTTCATTTCTGTTCAATGTATTTAAAGCCATGCGTTCATTTTCTGTTTCAGTTATCAACCAGGAGAAAACTGAGGCTGAGTTGAGGGAGAGAATAGGTTCTTTCAATAAGGACCAACTTAAGCCCACAACCACAGAGGAGAAGACTGTCCTCCCCAGCCCTGACGGTAGGAAACACAATTGTCAATTTTTTAAAATTCATTTAAATGGGGTTTGGGGTTGTCTTAATAGATTGTATTTTGATTTGGTTTTCTGATCCAGCCATTAGTTATGTGTAAAATAACAGGGCATAGAGTTGTACTGCATGTTACAGAATTGTAAGTGTAGAATAATGATGATGAGTTTGAAATGATTGTTTTGAAATCAAAGTCATTGAGTTGAGTGGTGTGTTGATGACCTTTGATCCCATAATATTAAATCAGTTGGTTTATGCTGAAAGAATTTTTGACATGCGTTACAATAACACTGCTTATTAAGTCTTTTGTTCTCGCAAAGATAGGCCTTCATGACAAGTGCATTCCCATCATCCCTGCACTCATTTTGGTTCAATTACTTTTCAATGTCATTTAATCTTAGACGAATATGTTAATCCTCTAAAGCCTTTATTTGTATGCCAATATTTATTTTAAAAGCATCGTTAAGAAGAACAACAATGTTTGACTTGATTAAATGAAATTTTACAAATGGAAGTGGATAATTGTCTGAGACAGTTAAACATTGAATCAACATTTCTAAATTTCTATACCAATTGAAACAATAAATAGGGATTCTTATTACCTCTTGGAATTCCATGATGTCCTGGAAATTTTCAGTAATAAAAAGAAAAAATTCCTTGTTAATTGCTTTAGTTATAAAATTTCTCCCTTTATGTCCTGAATTTTTTTTGACTGAGTGTGGTTGGAAATATTCCTGGTTCATTGTTATTTTCTCTTGGTCTTGTTTTGCAGCAATTTTATAAGTTTTTGAGCGACTGACTTGTTATCTTAAGTTTCTCTAAAATGTCCTGGAATTTTCTACTTTATCCTGCAAAAGTCCAGGATTTTTGTGTTTGTACCAAGTCTTCACTAACAATGAGTTTTGGGAATATATCTTAGTTTGTTTGAGAATTGCTAGTAGTAAATCACTCAAATCATCAATGTTGAGTAACCTGTGCAACAAAGCAGATAAATTTGTAGGACCCTTATTGGTGTGCCTTTCATGAGTCATAAATGTTATACTAAAAATTACCTGCTTGAAATTGTCAGAGATTCGACATGAAAAGGTAGAAATGGAAATAAGGGAGAGAATCGGATCCTTCCATAGAGAGGATTTGAACCACATTCAAACCCAAGAGAAGGTGGTTTTGCCTTCTGGAGATGGTAAATTCAGATACATAAATATTTTTGTTCTACATGCTTTCTGTTGTGTGTTTTGTATCTTCACAATGTTCTATTGGTGCCAATTATAATGTTTTTTAATTAGTCTTTTTGCTAGTTTGATTTGTGTAATTTATTTTAAATTAAACTTAATATATATCTGTAAAATAGTTTAATTGCTCAAGTTAAAAAACAAGAACATTTCACTTGGTAGCTATACAAAGTTTATCACATACTCCTAACATTATCCAAATTTGTAGTGTTTTATTTTAATATTAACTAACATTAGTCTATTGTCAGTGATGTGTTTATGTTTAATATTATATGCCAATAGTCAAGAGCCATTTAATTATCTTACCACACATACATATTTATAAGAGTAATTTTATTTTAAAAATTCCAAGTGTTATGAGAATAATATGGAACCGTTGTTTTGGGGTGAACAATTTAACTTCTAACAATAACAAAGAGCATTTCCTGTTCTAAACGTTATCATTTGCTTTTTATAGGTTTTTAATGGCAGTTTTTTGTTTAAATTTCTATTTTAATTTCTAAGTCATCTGAATGAGACATCCAGTCAAAAAAACATCTGTTGAATTGTTCAGTCTTATGAAGCCTACCTTACCTTGTCCTGCCATGTGTCATTTTAATTAACTTAAAAATAAGAATTTACTTAACTAATCCCAGCACTTAAAAAATGTTTTCAAGATATCCTTCATTCTATAGTTATCTGGCATATATATAGCAGTTAGCCAGTGCTTATAGATATCTTAATGCATATATTATTGATTTATTATCAGTTATTCAAGAGCAATCACTCTAGAACAGTGATTAACTCATAACTTTTTATATATTAAAAAAAAATCATAATTTTAAATTTTAACATTATTAGCATTAAAATTGCAAATTATAATTTTACTTTTTGATTTAACATCTGAAATTTGTTGAAAATGAAGGCTTAATAATAATAATTTTATTTCTTAATATATCAGTAGTGCTAGTTAAATGAGTTTTCACATGTTGGTGTTTTTTGTTTTTTTAAAAAAATATGTTCACTTTAAGGACAACACTCTTTGGAGTTTCCAAACCTTAGTTTGTGAATTGATATGTCTTTGATTTAAATGAAGCATTTAGATAATAGTTAATTACATGAAAAACCATTCTCTGTTAGCTAACAATTATATCTAACATAAAAGATGAATTCAGTAGTCCGAACATCGTTATAAAAAACAGTTGAAATTATTCACAGATTCATTTAAAGGGTTTACAGAAAAATTAACAAAATTTCAAACATAATAATGTTTGATAATATTTTATAAATGTCTTACCAAACCTACCTTTTGGTGACTAAAAGTCACATAGGAGATTTATAATAAAATGAAAAAGCATATTATTGATTGGTTTAAAAAATCAAGCAATACTTTTTCTGTCTTCCCATGGTCATTAGTTAAGCAATATTTCTCCACACCAGCACTGACATTGTTTCACACCTTGCCTTTGTTTAATTAATTCGACAACCTTTGTTATTATAATTATAATAGTTACAACTGGTATTAGATATATTACACACCCATTTTATGCCAGATCTTCATCATGAAAAGGTTGAACAAGAACTAAGGGAAAGAATAGGATCTTTTCACTTGGAAGATCTCCACCATACCAAAACAGAGGTTAAGATTGTCCTTCCGACTGAAGATGGTACACAAAATTAACACCCCCAAAACTACCTGTTTATTTTCATTATTGCTTCTCTTGCTAAGATGTTGTAATTTGTTCCCCAATGGTTTTGATGCACTCTCTTTTTTGTATTATTTTGTTAAATTTAAATGCCCTTAAGTTTTTAAACTTCTTTGCAAATCTCAGCTACGTTAACTTGGCTCAATGCAGTAAATTTTAAATATCAAGGCTTGAGTGGATATAAATAATCTGGATTTTTATTTGAGTCCTACCTTATGATTTCATTTTTGTTTTTCTGTTTAAAATCCAGCATTTTAAGACTTGAGTGGATTTTCTCCATTTCCAAACCTCTGGCTTTAATGGTTGTAATGGTACATCCCAATTTCTGTTTAAAATTTCAACAAAAATAACTATGATGGGACATATTTTTAAAAAATTGGACCAAAAGCTGTTGCAAAACTCAAAGGTAGCAAGCAGACTTTATCCCATCCGTTCTTGTAACATTTGAAGTTACCTATAGATTGTACTGTTTAAAATGTTAAATGTTATAACAACAAAATCAAAATGGTATTTATTTTCAGTTATTCTTTTTTCCTGTTGGGAAGAGTACAGAATAGTGAATAGGTTATAATTCAAGTTTCAGAGCATCCATGTATTTATCTGTATAAACCATATGTATAAGACAACAATAAAAAGTTAGAGAAAATCAGCATTATTAAAATTAAAGATAGATAACCCCCCTTTTATTGGAAACTTATTCAGGAATGTTGGATAATTTCCTTTCCAAACTTTTCCCAATTTTAGATAACCTTAAAACTAAATTTTATGTCCCTTTAAAGTATAAATATCAATTTATTTTACAAAATATTTAAAAAATTGATCTGCCTACCCTAGTACAAAAGAATTTGATACAGAAGCAAATTTAATCCTCAAGGCATTTTAATATCGGTTGTTAATTTACATTAACTTTAATTCATCTACTTTACAAAAAAAAAAAAAAAAAAAA
>MUZC01000962.1:23378-33576 GCA_002072015.1 Radix auricularia | reverse complement strand
TCTCCCCTTAAAAAAAAAAAAAAAAAAAAAAAAAAAAAATTATTACAAAAAAAAATGACTGTGTCAAACGGGGTGGGATGGGCAAAGAAAACAACAAAATAACCTCAACATTAAGAAATAAATAAAAAATAAAATAAAATAATAAATAAAATAAAACAAAACAAAACAAAATTATAATTTAAAAAAAAAAAAGGAAAGAAAATTATGCCTACTGCCGTAGTTATCAAAGTGTGGTCTGTTGACATAAAATTATTATTATTTTGTATTTAAAAATAAAACATTCTGTGACACGTGTCATTGTCAAATGGGAGCGGCCATTATTTTTTTTTTTTTTAAATGTTCGTTTTAAACTTCAAAGAATCGTGTTATTGGGCTTGGTGGCAACCTGACAATAGTATGAACAAGGTCAAGGTCATGTCTGGAGCATCTTTGTTTGGTGACATCAGACAGGAACGGTTTTATTTTAGTTTATTATTTTAAAAAGTCATACTAAAATTGCAAAATAAAGCTAGGAAAGTTCTACTTGATGTAGGATTAATTGATCAAATAATCAGTGACATAATATAAAACATATTTAAGACCAATTAATATACATCATAAACTGGCTACGTGTTGTAGAGGTGGCCTAAGACTGGCTATGTGATATAAGACTGGCTAAGGTCTATAAGCCTGGCTATGTGATATAAGACTGGCTAAGGGCTATAAGCCTGGCTATGTGATCTAAGACTGGCTAAGGGCTATAAGACTGGCTATGTGATATAAGACTGGCTAAGGGCTATACGCCTGGCTATGTGATCTAAGACTGGCTAAGGGCTATAAGCCTGGCTATGTGATCTAAGACTGGCTAAGGTCAATAAGCCTGGCTATGTGATCTAAGACTGGCTAAGGGCTATAAGCCTGGCTATGAGATATAAGACTGGCTAAGGGATATAAGCCTGGCTATGTGATATAAGACTGGCTAAGGGCTATGTGATATAAGACTGGCTAAGGGCTATAGGCCTGGCTATGTGATATAAGACTGGCTGATAAAAACAAGACTGGCTAAGTACCACCAGAGCTGACTAAAATATTAGTTCTTTAATCAAACCACTGTGCTGACACTTTGTGTATAAAAAGACTAATACAAATACTTTTGACAAAAACAAAAGTGTGTGTGTGGGGTTGAACTTTGACCCCCTGTCGTGAGATATCACAAACTATGACAATGACACCGAACTGAACCCTGTTCGCCCAGGAACAAGTCTCCCAAACCCAAAAAACATCAAAGGGAACATAGGACCTACCCAAATATCACAGGGAACATAGTACCAGCCACACATCACAGGGAACATAGGACCTACCCAAATATCACAGGGAACATAGTACCAGCCACACATCACAGGGAACATAGGACCTGCCCAAATATCACAGGGAACATAGTACCAGCCACACATCACAGGGAACATAGGACCTACCCAAATATCACAGGGAACATAGTACAAGCCAAACAAGACATGGAACAAAAACAACAACCAAAACATGACAAGGAACAAAAACAACAACCAAAACATGACAGGGAACAACAACAACAACAAAAAACCACTGGAAAACCCAGGCCAAGCGGAGATGGTGATTGTAAGCAAACAGCAGAAGATGACCTTTAGCACCAGGCTGGCATTCGGCGCGGCTCGAGTCAGTCTGCACACGCTCTACTCAACTTATCTTCACGTCTGCTCAACCAATCGTTCAACACCTCGTGACGTCATTAGCCTGCGCACGCAAAGTTAACGCTTTTTTTTTTTTTTTTTTTTAAACGTAAAATATTTTTTTTATTTAGAAAGAAAAGAAAGCGTCACAATTTTTAAACTTATTTTTTAAGTTGAGTTAACGTGTTTGGGGTAATGCTGGAATCGGGTGAATCTCTAAGTGCAATTCTTGAAAACCCTTGAGAATTTCGCGCCAAAATATTTTCGTTATCCTGATGTTAACAAAGATTTACAAGCCTAAACAGCCACTATGTCACCGATGGTGTTTTGTTGTATGTTAGGACCGTGATGACGTAGTCAATGATGACGTTAATGATGATGTCTTAATTGAAGTTTTTGAACGTTTTTTTTTTTTAATACAGCGAAAACGGAAATCCCTCTAATTAAGACAAACTTATTCTCTGCGATAAAATTCTCAACCCTTTTGTTAGCAGTAATCAAATCTTTCGTTAGCAGTCATCAAATCTTTCCGTTAGCAGTCATCAAATCTTTCCGTTAGCAGTCATCAAATCTTTCCGTTAGCAGTCATCAAATCTTTCCGTTAGCAGTCATCGAACAACGAGCCAGTATCTAGCTGAATAACTAACCCCTGACAGTTAACATTTCAAATAGTCAACAAACTACATCTATTTATACACAGTTATCCTTCGTGACCCCAATTAACAAGTCTTGACCGATGGTCAACCCACATTATCCACGGCTTGACTCCCTTTATCCATGGGGTTGCCACCCCCCCACCCTTTAACTCAATATTTCCATACCAGTTCCGCCATGTAGTGGATACAGTTGTAGTGGATACAGTTGTAGTGGATACAGTTATCTCATGCTATGCTATAGTCACAATTTCCCCGACACCACCCCCTCTCTTATTGTTATCTAATAGCTCATTAATAACCCTTTTTGTGTTAGACAAGGGCACAAACTCTTACCATTACTTCACAGTCTCAACATCATGTTAACAGTCACAGAAGAGCAGCAGACTCTGACAAAAGCACCTTGTGACTTAGTTGTCTACCTGCCCCGTGTCAGCAAGTACAGGTGACTTGGTTGATGCCGGCCTGGCACATCATGTCTGGGGAAAGTGCGGCGGGAGGGGACGGTGTGGGTTGATGTGGAGCCGTGGGGTGAAGGACTTGCAGAAATGGGACACAAAAGTGCGGCATGTGTTTCTACCCGAATGCCCCTTGCACCAGACGACAGTGTGCAGAAACGTGGCGTGCAACATGCGTTGAGCTGTACCGTAGAGCTTTCAATACTTTGATAGCATCACGGATGTAACAGAAGTGTTTCAGCTACTGTGAGAAGTGTCTGATATGATGATCCAAACAGGCTGTTGGGAGTGGGGAATGGAGAGTGGGGAATGGGGAGTGGGGGTGTTTGGGGGTTGTAGGGAAGGTGTGACAACAGGGCTGTTCTGTGGGCTGTGGGCTGTTGGGTCACTGGGCATTATGTTCGGGCAATGTGTAATAACAGGACATATGTAACATCAGAGGACAAGGTCTATTAACAGGACATATAACATCAGAGGACAAGGTCATATAACAGGACATAGGTGACATCAGAGGTCAAGGTCATGTAACAGGAAATATATGACATCAGAGGGCAAGGTCATATAACAGGACTATGTGACATCAGAGGTCAAGGTCATGTAACAGGACATATAACATGAGATGTCAAGGTCATGTAACAGGACATATATGCCATTAGAGGACAAGGTCGTGTAACACGACATATGTGACATCAGAGTTCAAGGTCATATAACAGGACATATATGACATCAGAGGTCAAGGTCATACAACAGGAATATGTGGTATCAGATGTCAAGGTCATGTAACATGTCATATACATCATATGTCAATGTCATGTAACAGGACATGTCTTTGTTGTGGCTACTACACGACCAGCGGTCAACACCTCCCAAGTATGAGATCACGTGACCAAGTCTTGATGTTAGTTCGTTGTATAAAGTTGTGCAGACGACTAGGCCCAGAGGAGTCACTAAGGAGGCGCGGGGGGCGGGTCGTACCGCACCGAGAGACCCCATCGTAAGGGGTGAAACCAGAATGTAACAAATCAGCATGTCTCCGTTATTTGACACCAGCAGACTCCGGGGGAGGCTTATGGGGTAGGTCGTGAGGGGGGGTGACACCCTGAGCTACTGCACTGGGTGACACCAACCCTAGTGACGCCTCTGACATGGCCATTACTTTTTATTTATTGTATGCTGTTTGAAGTGCAGAAGGCAACTAGTCCATTACTTATTATTTGCCAAGCTTCTTCTCGGAATGAATCATTCCTTGTAAGACCCTCATGTCGGAACTCGCTGCCAAATCTATCGGGGTTTCCCATTCCTTAGCCTGGTTATCAGCCGCTGGTATAGGTGGGGGAGTGGGGGGGTGCTGGCAGAGACAAGGGGTGACCTGGTGCAGAGTATGATGAGTGTGAAGAAATTCTCTGTCAGCGAGGTCAAAGGCTGAGAGGTAAAACACGCAGATGAAAGTACGGTGTGCGTGGGAGGCTGGGGAAAGGGGGGGGGGTTAGGGTTCATATACACTCAAGTACACTGTTGATGTTACAGTCTTATTGTAGGCAGGGATAGGAGAGGGTTGGAGTAAATAAACATAGCGTCAATATCAATAGGACTTGTAGGACATCTAGGGCAGTTAATACAGGACGATTCGGAACATTTAGGACACAGGTCAATTATGAGATGGGCAGTTGATAGACATATGACATCATATGTCATTTGTGAATTGGACAGTTGATTGACGTATGTCATTTGTGAATTGGACATGTGATAGACATATGGCATCATATGTCATTTGTGAATTGGACAGTTGATAGATATATGTCATTAGTGAATTGGAAGTTGATTGACCTATGACATAATATGTCATTTGTGAATTGGACAGTTGATTGACATATGACATCATATGTCATTTATGAATTGGACAGTTGATATATATATTCATGTCATTGATCTCGGGGCAAAGACCTGTCTAACGGACCACTTCAAGAACAAGTGGTACCAGGAGTGGGCTGACAATACGACTGCCAGGGGGGGTAATGGCTAACATGCCCAGGCCATACCGATCAGACCGGTGGTGGAGTTTGGGTCGCCAACATCAGAGTTTATTGACTCAGATGCTCACCAGAGCACTGCCCAAATAACTCATATTTCAAACAGGGACTCGAACTGCCGCCCTTGCAGCCTAGCCTCTGAACCAGTACTACACCTGTTAACTTCGTGTCCCGCGCCAGACATAGCCAGGGAGGTTAGGGAGGCAAAAGTGTCCCACGTGAAGACAGTGTTGTATGGCGCTGCTCATCAGATGAAGCAGGTTCCCCAGGGATTAGCCAAGGCCTTAAGACACTAAGTCTCAGGCCAAAACAACATGTGAAAGAAAAATTACTCTGCGCTCGCCCGACAGATCAAAATTCAAAGATGTACTTGAATTAAAAGTTTTTTAAAGAAAATACTTCAAATATAACTATTAAGTATAGCTATTATTAATAATTGAAATAAAATGTTATTATAAATAGTTTAAAATATGTCCCTTAATTCACTCGCTCATCTCTTTAGCGTGTCATTGTTTTGATAGTTGGGTTTATCCATGACATGTTCAAATGCCAAGCTTTTATTGATGGGGTTAACTTGAGCTATCGGGTCCTTGTATATCTTGTTCTTAGTTTGCTTAACCCCCTCCCCCTCTCACCCCTGCCCTTCGCTATCCCCATGAACGCCATTATTGTGATGTGCGACATGTTGAGAGGAGATTAAGATTGGGAAAACCCTGTTTGGAAAGAAAAAAAATCTATAAGATTGGGGGAAAAAAACCCAGAATGCTGCTTAAGTTATTTCCCTTATTTCCCTCACCCCCCAACACACACACTTAAAGACCCCCCCCCCTTTCTCTCTTCATCCCCCAGTTTTGAACTCTATCCAAAAATTTAACGGAAACGATCAGCTTGCCAATATTCAGGTGACTAAACCATTGATGAATGAGATGTTGTTTGTTTCGGTGTCAGCAGATTGAGCGGTGAGGTAACAGATGCCACTCTTGGGGTATAAACGTGGAACCGACTCATACACAAATAGTTTCTCTCGGAAACGATTTTTTGAAAACTTAAAGTTCGGAGCGGAACCCATCCTGTCGTAAGAGAGAATTATGATTTCAGTTTGTTTTTGTTTGCCAAGCTGTTGTTTGTATTGTTGATTTTACACTGTGTAGCTCCCCATCCCCTCCCCCCCCGACACCCTGTTGTCTCGGGGTGTACATTTCAACAGCGCCCCGAACGATAAACCTTTGCAACTAAATACCATGGCTATTGACTGCAATGACTTTGTACATCACGTCCCTTCTCATTGACAATTACAAGGAAGCGCCCGTTTGAATGGTGTAACGGAAATGGAAATGTCTGTCAATGAAAGTGTATTTTAAGTTGTCTATGTTCATTAATAAGCTGTGTTTAGAGTATGGTCCATGGTGTGAGGTGAAAGGTCAAATGTGTGTGAACATCAATGTTTGTACTGCTTTGTGACAGTAATGGTGTATGGTCAGTACTGAATGATCCATATATCGACCTTTTTTTCTAGTTTTCTCACCGGCAAATTTTTCTCTAAACAAAAATGTGTAATGAAAACAAAACCATTAAAAAAAATCATGTTAAGCCTGGTCCCTATTGGAATTCAGGACGTGTTAGCGCATTTTCGTATTATGTATCAGTACTTATGTTAGATATCAGAATTATGTAGTTATCAGTAATTGTGTTTAGATTTTAGACATATTTTTATGAATTTTCTTGTGTAATGAATATACCTGACATTTTTTAAAATTTAAAAGTCATTTCTTTACATTTAAAAAAAAAATATTTTCTCTTTAATCTAACTACAAGTCACCACAAATGATGACGTAAAACTCTCTAAACTTTTACACACATTTTAATGACGTCAACTAAAAAAAAAACAACTAATTCTTTTGCACCCTTTCGCACCACTCTTCAATGCCTGAAGGATTATGCATTCGACTTCCGGCAATGGCGGCCGTTCCCTGCGCTAGTGTTACCTCTCGATTCGAAATATTTTTTGGTAGTTTTAACGGGGTTTTTTAACGGATCGAGTAACTGAGTGTTGATGCACAAATGGCAGGTCAGGACATACAAAAAACATATATACCTCATGGGTCTAGGACTTATGGATGCTGAGATCAAGGGTGATGACGGACGGACGGACGGACGGACAAAACGGGTGCAATAGCGCATTCGACTTCTCGAAAATGCGCTAAAAACACAACATTTGTATGAAAATAAGAGAATACTTTGTGTGTGTGTGCGTGTGCGTGTGTGCGTGCGTGCGTGCGTGCGTGTGTGTGTGTGTGTGTGTGAAGGCGGGGGTTCAATGGGGTAAGGCATAAATTGATGAAAGCCATCACCACAATAATCCTCTCACCACTCTATCTCACCATCTAATCTCCCCATCTCACCATCTAATCTCCCCATCTCACCACACCATTTTCACACCTCACTACCACATCTCCCCCTCACACCATCTAATCTCCCCCACCTCACTACCACATCTCCCCATCACACCATCAAAACTCCCCATCACACCATCTAATCTCACATTTAACCATCAATGTTCCCAATAAGATTTGTTGGTCCGTGTACAAGTTAAAAAGAAAACACGTGTTCAAAGCTGCACGGCATCTATTTTTTGGTGCAATATTTTATAAAATGGCCTGCGTGGTAATTCTAAATTACTGCGCGGCCTCGGTCAGGTCTATCAGCCGCTCAGCCGCGAGGCTTAAAGAAAAGGGAACATTGCTATACATCCATTTCAAATTCTCATTCGCCATTCCTCCATCTGACCACCACATCCCCCCCCCCCCCATCATTGTGTGGCATGTAACAGAACGTGTTAGTCACACAGTTTGTCATAACCCAATGACGTCACACCCTTGTGATGTCATCCACCAAGTGAGGTAACTCGTAAGGTTACGGCGCTTATTATCGATTGGTTCGTCATACCAGCCGGGCGGATCGACGTATCGATCGGTTTTGTCATTTCTCGGGTCAAATGTCGCGTTTTGATGTTTGAAGTGTGTGCGTGTTTGGGGGTGGTTGGGGAAGGAGGGGAGGGGGGGGGTTACAAGTTACAACAACACATTCATTCTCGTCCTTGAAAGACGCTGAGAACTATTTTGTTAAACAACAATCAGAGAACTCGCCAGTTGATTTCTGTGTTGTAATGATTACTGTCATGGTGGTATATATGATTGATTTCTGTGTTGTAATGATTACTGTCATGGTGGTATATATGATTGATTTCTGTGTTGTAATCCTTACTGTCATGGTTGTCTATGTTTTTTTTTATTTATTTTTTTTTACGGTGTATTTTTTATATTAAGCCAAAGACGCCTCCGCTGGCTTGGACACGTCGAGAGAATGCAAACTGGTCGCATACCCAAAGATGTGCTATACAGCGAGCTGGCAACTGGGTAAAGGTCGGTTGGTCGGCCACATCTCAGATACACGGACATATGTAGGAGAGACGTGAAAGTTGCCAACATTGATATACAAAACTGGGAAAACCTGGCTGAGGATAGGACCACATGGCGGGCTATAGTGAAAGAATGATCACTAAGAGCAGAGGAGCAAACTAGGGAAGAAGCAGTTGGAAAAAGAGCGAGGAGAAAGGCCAGGCAACACTGCCCGACTACATTTGTGTGTGTAAAATGCAGAAGAGACTGCCTCTCAAGGATTGGTCTCATCAGCCACCCCAAGAGCTGCAAATATTAAAGATAAATCTATCGTTTTTCGTAGACGGACATATGCCATACAGCTTTTTAAATTATTATTCCGATCATCATCGTTTATACTCCCCCCCCCCCAAAGTATGAGATTTGTTTTAGCATGGGCTTTGCACAAGATCTAATACAACATTCCAGTGGCGTAGCAATGGATTTGGGGCCTGAGGGAGGGGGCTTGGCTTCTTTGGGGGCCCCATCATTTTGACCTATGGCGTATTATATAATATTTCATGTAAAAAATCTTTTCAGACACTCCTTTGGGGAACCCCCTCAAGTCGGGGGCCAGGGGAATTTAAAAAAAATTGGACCCCCCTAACTACGCCACTGCAACACTCATACATACATCGGAAACAAATCTACAAATCTTCCTTCGTACCGTCCGGCATTCGAGGGCTGATAATGTGTTGCCAAAACATAGCAGGAAAACTAGGTAAACCATAGATAAATACTTGACGCAATAATCTGCTTAAATAAATAATGTACATTTAATTGAACATTTCATTATATCATCATGTAAGAAGAATATTTTTGTTATATAGAAGGAGTGTCAGTAGGATATAAGATATGATAAGAAATAAAAGTTTAAAAAAAAAAAAAAAATGAAAATGAAAACCCATCGCCTCCTCTCATATTCCTGACACGAAGATAACACACATTCACACATGAGCATCGCACAGCAAACATGTAGAAAGTGTTGAGTGATTTGTACCCATTGATATCTCCAGTTTTTTTTTTATTTTGAAGTATATTCCTCAAATATTTCGTGAATGTCAAGCACGTTGTCTTGCAGTAGTCAATAGCTGCACTAGTACCATGCTTGATGATTCGAGCAGGAAAAAAAGTTCATTTTTTAAATTTTACTTTTGTAGCTCGTTTGCGAAATTTCTTTGTCCTCACACCGGTTTGCACCCGAAGCTAAATAACACAAAGGTGTAACAGTGACCTTGAGAGCAGAGCCCTTTGCCGTGATCAAGAGTATAATACGCCTCCTCGCCCCCTCCCCCCCCCCTTTTTTTTTTGTTGAGTTCATCTCCATCGCAACTCGGAGCAAGTTGTTTTTCAGCGTCAACTTGACCTACTTGTCCGGGGTTTCCCCACGCACGGCGCAGTTCGCTCGGTTACTCATTGGCTGTGACTAACCTCTGGCCTCGCGGGTGAGCCAATCGGTGTGTTTGTTATGAACGCGATATCGTGAGGTCAAATCAGATCGAAGTCTTTGTTATGTATTTATCACAGAGACAGAATTCCCTTGTTTTTCTTTTAAAGGTTTTCTTTCTACTTGCATTTTCAGTTTGTGTGTCTAAGGTTGGAAGCCTCGGAGAAAATCAGAATTCTAAGAGTTGTGAAGTCTAAATTATCTCCAGAATATTTGTAATATATATATATATATATATANGCATACTTGATTCACATGACAATTTAATATTTCATTAATTATAGTACTCAATTCTACTTAATTATAGTAGAATTAAATTCTATTTTTCCTTATATGGAATAACTAATCAAATGTCATTTGAACCACTTCTGATCAACTTGACCTACTTGTCCGGGGTTTCCCCACGCACGGCGCAGTTCGCTCGGTTACTCATTGGCTGTGACTAACCTCTGGCCTCGCGGGTGAGCCAATCGGTGTGTTTGTTATGA
>MUZC01000961.1:100514-143251 GCA_002072015.1 Radix auricularia | reverse complement strand
GAAATCCTAATTTACCGCTGCAAGGCGCGGGTAATTAGCTAGTTTGTAATAAAGTTAATATTTACACTTGTTTGTGTTCAGGATTAAATCATCATCTATTAAAATTATTATATAGTTGTCATGTTCTATTTTATTCTGTTTTTATTCATTTTTTTACCATATAGACGCATTGTGACCATATGGTAACATACCATCAAAATCACAATTTTATATATAAAAAAACTATATTTTTCGTCTATATAATGTTTATATATGTCCAATACACATATAATATCAAGTCAGATATTTTTTTCCCATGAAAACTTAAAAGTGCGTAATAGAGTATAGAGGTTTAAAGTGAAGGTTGACTGCTGTGTGTAGGTCTTATTGTGTGTGTGTTAAAGGTGTATGTTCATGGTGGGAACAGTGTGAAAACTATGCAATAGATTGAAAAGTTAAAAGACTAGTTTTAAGGTTCAGATCACATTCACCACGTGGTCATGCAGTTGGGTTGGAGAGTATGAGGGTTGCGGGATTTAAACTATTTCTATGTATAGCAGCAATAAACGTGTCAAAGTTATAAGGTGGGTAGGCGGGCCAAGGGGAATCTCCGTTCCTTTATTTCCTAACCAGGCTGTTACTTCCATTGCGCAAGACGGGGGGNGGGGGGGGGGGAATGGGGAGAAAGTGATGGTAGTTACATGATTCTTTTTGAGGCCGGGAAACTACATAAAATCACCTGGCAATGCTCAGGCCCAGGCACTTCCCCGTCCCGCCCACAGACATTTTTCTCCGCCACTTACGTGAAAATTACATTGGAATTATTAGGTAAACAGATAATAATAATAATAATAATAAAATGATGATTTATATAGCGCTGTATCCCAGCAAGGAGCCAGGCTCACAGCGCTTTACATGGAAACAAAAATACATATATAAATAAAAAGAAACATTCATAGCATATTAACTACATAAATAACAGATACAATGTCACTGGCCACATCAGTAACCTACACCGCTATATCCACATACGAAATATTTTGTGGAATTTGTTTTCTTCATTCTTTCACATTTAGTCTTCACGCTCTCGAACTTCATTCCCCCCTCATTCTAACAAGTATACTTTTATTTTGAAAACATTAATATTGTGCTGATGGCATATTAATACATCTTGACACAGTTAACACATTCAGGGGCGTATTATTTGAAATGGGTTATAAGTTAGTTTAGGCCCAAAACCTTTTTTAGACTGACATGTCTAATGCGATCTTAATGTAAAGAAAAAAGAAGAAAAAAAAAAGTATTTTTATTGTCATTGATGGAGAGTTTCGGAGAGTATGTCAACCCAGTTTGACCCCACCCGGCCCCCCCAACCGTGTCTCAATTTTAAAGCTCTAGTTTCTTTGTTATTAATTTTTTTTTTAAATTTACTTATCTAAATTCAACTCATTAATTTTTTTTTAATAAACGTTTTAATAATCGAGGTGGGGGTGATAATTATTTCAAATTGATTAAAATTATTAAATTTTCGCCAAGTTTGGTCAGTTTGGAAAATCATAATAAAAGAGTTAAATTTTTAAAATGTCTATTCCATTGGGAAGCCTTATTATATAAGTTATTTAGTCTATCAAAATTACATCAACTTCCTCCCACTATCAGAACTAATGAAGATAAACGCAGTATTTCATCACGTTTTACAAATCTTATCAATACAAACTTATTTTACTATCACGATAACATACACAAGTCCCGGCTAGTTTTTGCGGACAACTCTAGACTACAATGGCGGATAGCCTCCCCCGCCAATAAGCAGAACGAGGCGTTTGACCGGCATACTGCTTCGCTGTTCAGAGTTTTTCCCCCAGCATTTTCCTTTTAAATTTTTTTAATCAATTTTTTTTAATGCATGGAATAGTTGTAACTAAAACAAATAAAGTGAATTAAAGTTTATCGATAA
This sequence comes from Radix auricularia, assembly GCA_002072015.1. NCBI lineage: Eukaryota > Metazoa > Mollusca > Gastropoda > Lymnaeidae > Radix > Radix auricularia. The sequence goes on along the minus strand of MUZC01000961.1, from coordinate 141,315 downwards.
AATATTCAACACTTACCAAAATCTCGCGCGCTAACTGAATTTCATCATAAATAAACTCATGACACTCATGTATCTGTCTACCAGTCAAGTCCTAGTCCTACCAACATAACTTTTACCACGCCTATACTTATATTTACACCCATACTTATTCCAATACAACTACAGCCATTGATGAATTATTATACTATATTGTCTTTACCCCCTTCCCCCCCCCCACAACGTTTTTCTTCCAGAAATAAGATTATTAGACTCATTTGATCGTGATTCCTTGATTCCTTATCATCCGTTTAGAGAGCCCACAGAACGCCTAAGAGCTCAAAGGTCTTTCAAAATTCTCATGACAGCTGTGATGTTCCCGCATGTTGATTTAAAGGGAAAAATAAATTAAATAAATAAAGATACAGGGAAAAAACCCAGAAAATGAGAAAGACAAAAAAATCAAGGCACGGGAAGGAAGTCATAGAGAAAAAACCCCCGCTGGAAAAGAGTTTTGGTAACCGTAATTCTATTTGTCCATGTCGCTGTTTACAATTTTCATTATAGATTTTATAACAATCGGTCGATACTCCAAAGATGGCAAATGGTCTAATATTACTTGTGTAAGAAATTTACCAAATACACAGTTCGTTCCCAAATATGCAATATACATGTTATGTGAATGTAAGAGTATTGCACCAATAAATTAACATTTAAGTCTCAAGTTGAGACATTGGAAACAAAAATTGAGCAAAAAATAACTGAAATCTTCCAGGAGAGGAGTAGTCCTGAAGGAATGGGGCAAATGAATTTTATATCAGTTCGATCCAATCCCCAATCCCAACGCCCCATTTGTCTGTTTAATATTATTGCTCTTATTGCAATGACTCTTGCTTGCTTTACCACAGTGGCGTCACTAGGGTTGTTGTCACCTAGTACGGTAGCTCACAGTGTCACCTCCTCACGACTTACCCCGCCATAGACTATGGCTGTTGTCACCTAGTACGGCAGCTCACAGTGTCACCTCCTCACGACTTACCCCGCCATAGACTATGGCGTCACTAGGGTTGTTGTCACCTAGTACGGCAGCTCACAGTGTCACCTCCTCACGACTTACCCCGACATAGACTATGGCGTCACTAGGGATGTTGTCACCTAGTACGGTAGCTCACTGTGTCACCTCCTCACGACTTACCCCGCCATAGACTATGGCGTCACTAGGGTTGTTGTCACCTAGTACTGTAGCTCACTGTGTCACCTCCTCACGACTTACCCCGCCATAGACTATGGCGTCACTAGGGTTGTTGTCACCTAGTACGTTAGCTTACTGTGTCACCTCCTCACGACTTACCCCGCCATAGACTAGACCTTTTCCAGTGCCAAATAACGGGAAAATACGTGATTTTACATTTTGGTGTCACCCATTGACCTTGTGATGTTGTCACCCAATGCGGTCCTTACCACCCGCACCTCCCTAGAGACAAATCTGATTTACCATATGAGAATATTAGTGATAGGCTAGTTGTCAGGGAGATATCAGAGGCTGATCTTTAAAATCAAAGTTCAAACACAAAGAAACAGGAGCATAATATGTCGCAACTAGCGAGAACCTAATCGTAATCTTAAAGGATACAAAAATTAATGTTTTAACTTTTAATTTTGTTGTACTTGCTTACCTAGAACTTAAGTAGTACTTAAAAATATGTTCGTCTTTTTATTCACTTAATTTGGATAATTGAAAATTAATATATTATGTGTACAGATCACACTGGATGATAGAAGAACCAAAAGTAAATTAGTCATTATACATAAGGCAATTAATTCTAATTTAGAAATACAACACAAAGATAACTTAATACAACCCTCAAATAGACATAAAGTCATAAAGATAAAAACACCTTTCTTATTCCATATGCAAGAACAAACACATACAAGTTTTCTTTCTTTCCGTCCGGTATTCGGGCGTGGAATGGGTTGCCTGAAGAAACCAGGAAAGCCAACACTTTATCATCATTTAAAACTCTAGTAAGAATACGGGACTAAACACAAACCATAGAAATACGTAGGACGCAATAATTTTCTGTACAGAAGGAGCGTCTGTAACATATAAGATAAGAGCACACACACATTTAGGCCTAACCCCGAACAGTGTTAATAAGATTTCGTTCCTTTCAAAACTCATACATTATGTGCTAGACAATTCTGCATACAAACAAATTAATTATGCTCTGTACAAATTACAAAGTGTTTCTTTGAGCTCTCTGCAACTTTCTCCAGAGATTGTTTTTCTAGTTTTTAATTTATAAAACAACCCTTTTAATTACTTCTCCGCGAAGCTCAGATCCAAGGGGATGTAATCTAAATATATAACAATCTTCAAAGATTTCATGAAGAAATTGAAAGAGTATCTTGCCATAATGAAATTACTAAACAAGAGTTAAGTGATTCACTAGTCTATTTTATTGTGTATAAGTATAAATGGTGATGTTCATTATACGGCCCTGGTATCATGGTATTAATCCATACTGAATGCATATAACGCATAAAACAAAACTGTTGGTCTTTAAACTTATATTCAATTTGCATTTATGTCAAGCAACTACATTTACAATCAACTAGCACTGGAACAAAGAAAATATTTCCTCTTCTGTTAAGGTGAAAAACTGCCTTACACTTGTAGTATAATAATCATATTTTTTTAACAATGAAAAAATTGAATAATTTCTCGATCAACACTTTTTTGAGCCTCTGACCAGTCCTTGGCAAACTTTGTACATAGAAGGCAACATGGTCTTGGACATTTTTTCCTTAAGCCGCTTGGAAGCAAATTTTGTGTCTGCTTCATAATGGGCTTGAATGAGTTCAGCACACAAATAAAAAGTTGCATAATTGTAGCATTTTGGCTAATGATGAATAAAGTTTGACAGTTTTTAATACTGATGCTAGGCTTCTGAAGATAATGATTCACAACTTATGCAATTAACTGAAAATTCTACATGTGGAAGAAAATCAGTAGTCCCGAGCCTGCGCTCTTCATGGGGCTTCCCGGAAAACCCCCTCGGCCCTCTGGCCCCCTAAGGGACGTAAAGACCGAGAAGCCCCCCCCCCCCCCCGGAACGGTCGCTGCTACAAGCGGCCGCCTGGGCGTCCAGGACACTAGGTCGAAAACGCCTCCCACTAAAGTGTGCCTCCCGAGGGAGGTGTGGAATTTCCTACTGTGACTCGCTATCAACATAGTATCACTTTGGCGCCACCACGGCAAAGCTTACGAGTCTCTATGGTTTAGATCGCCGCAAAGCGTGGGATCATCACTGACCTGCCTAGGGTTTAACCCCCACCGGAATTAACTTTTAAAAAAAACAACATAAATGTATTTGTCTAATTGTTCACATCCTGTATCTAATGCTACTGCACGCATGCTGAAGGTCGCTCACCTATCTCAATTATCCCTCTGAGGATTATGATGCAAACATTGGTAGATGTGGTTGTTTTCTTTTAATTTATTCAGATTGCCACCAGGGCTATGACAATATTAGCTGCTACTGACAAAGCTATGACAATATTAGCTGCTACTGACAAAGCTATGACAATATTAGCTGCTACTGACAAAGCTATGACAATATTAGCTGCTACTGTCAAAGCTATGACAATATTAGCTGCTACTGACAAAGCTATGACAATATTAGCTGCTACTGACAAAGCTATGACAATATTAGCTGCTACTGACAAAGCTATGACAATATTCGCTGATACTGACAAAGCTATAACAGCATTAGCTGCTACACGTAAGGCTAAGACAATTGGGGTCCATATTATCAGATCAGTAATGTAAAGACCTCTTGGACACACTAACTAAAGGGCTAACAAGTCTTACCTGGCAGCTCCCAAGCAGAACCGTGAAATGGACAACACTTGACTTTTTCTGACCAATGAACATGCATAAATCGTGTTTCCGAAGCAGTGGAAGTAAATTTAAAGAGCTGTGACAGTCATACAGCTAAGAAAAGAGATCCTTAGTGGAGTTAGGATTATTATTATTTGAATGACTCAGTTTGTCCTGCTGAAAAAGTAGCCTAAAGTCAATCTCTCATATAGTTTGTAACTCTAAAGTAGCAGCCTAAACTAAGTAACTAGCATGCACATCCAGGGATGCTTTAATATTTCTCTCATAAAGTTTGCGCTAGTACAAGGGCAACCTGAGCCTTCTGCTGAGGAATGCCATACATAGAGTATTAGTTGAGGATACATTCTTGTCTTATCTATACAGACGTTCCTTCTATACAGAAGATTATTGCACCCACAGACCAGTCTGTTGGCAAGTGATGCAGCACTCACAGACCGTGGCTTTGAAGGTTCCACGCATTACCCAGCCGCTTTTATTTATTTCCTAGAGTTCGGAGCTGGGTGGACTCAGCGACGCACTAGCCTGCAGGAAAAAATTCTTGCCTTCACATGGATTTGAAACCCGTGATCATTGGTATGTCAGCCGAGCCTGCATGACACTCGACCACTCACTGTCCTAGCCTCCACGGATATTGTCCAGCTTGGGGCATACAGGTGTGTGACTGTTTCAGGTCAGGCAACAATGCATGTAGTTCAAATCCCTATTGTGGTCTAGCCTGTTGAAGGACCGGTATGCTAGTAGCTTATCATTCATAAAGTTAGTCTCTCTAAAACAGAACTCTATAATCTATATCATATAAACAGTTTGTTACATTTTAATTGTAATACTAACCTGAATTAAATCACTCTATAATAGTAGAAGAAGCCTATATTCATTCAAAATGTTTCACTCTGTCAATACCCTTTACTTAATTGATTACACATAATTATGTTAAAAATAGTTCAATTTAAACCCTATGTATATATAAAGATATAACAAGCCCGAGCTCTTTGAAATTTTGAACTTTATTTTTCAACAATATAAAATCACAAATTAAAAAACCTAAAATACAATTTAACACTATCACTGTTTAAAAGATGAACAATGTTAATGAATATATTCATGCTCTGATTAATTTCAATATTCCTTTTTACTGAATGACTTTTAAATGTTTAGCAAGAGAAGCCGTACAGACTATACAAATACTTAATTACTCTGTATACAGAATTGTGTTGAAATAAATAAACATGATTTTTGTATTTCTGTCAAAAGTTTACACAAATATTTAGCCCAGCACACAATGTGTTGATTATTGTTAAAATATGTGAATAGTATTGTCTGCAGTAATAAGTCAAACATCTATCTTCTTATCTTAGATATACAGACGCTCCTTCTATGCAGAAGATAATTGCGTCCACAGACCATGAGAGATGATCTGTTGGCAAGTGATGCAGCGGTCACAGGCCACGGCTATAGGGGTTCCACGCATTACCCCAGCTGCCTAACTATTTTCTAGTTAGGTACCCATTCGGAGCTGGGTGACTCGGGGACTCCTCAGGCCCCGAGAACAAATCCTCACCTTCGTGTGGATTCGAACTCGTGACCATCAGTATGACAGTCGAGAACGCTACCTCTCGACCACCACGTCCCATCTTTACCCTGTCTTGATTCTAAAATATAAACTAATTAGACAGTAAACAAACAAACAAAAATTACAGGCAGCAGTCAAGGCATATTGAAATATGCAGAGGTTCATAAAAATTTGTTCTCACTCAAAAATCTGGTATTAAAGTGAGTAGATATGTACTTATCTGGCAAATTTTTATTTAAAGACTTATTGTTAATGAATACATATGAAGATAATGGGTGTTAGTTTAAAAATAATGAAATACATTTTAGCATTCAAATTCTTGATACTTATTGATTATAATAAACTAATAATTTTAATTACATAATAAATAGTATATTTGAGATATTTTCTCTAACAGCTTTTCTCAGCAACAGATCTATAGATAAATTTATGATATTGGCACAATAAATAAGAAAATAGAAAAACGCAGTCATACTAAATTCAGCAATCTAATCTAAAAGAAAAAGAAATAAATCTTCTCCATAACCCTAAGAACTGTAATTAACTAAAGAATTAATTTCTTTCACACACAAATTCTTTTACTCACTAAATAAAAAAGAACTCACAAATACAAAAAGAATGCTGAAGGAAGTAAAGGAAAGTTATAGGTAACAGGAATAAGTAACACATTGTGCTATTATTGTAGGCATTAACTTGGTGGATTGAATCAAATTAAAAACCTTCTGGGATGATAATTTCTTTAATAATTTTAGCACAATGCCTATGGAAAAATTAAGGAATGAAGTACTGCACACTCTCCATCTTAAAACAAGAATTTGGTTTTGACATCAGTGACTAAATTACTTTTGTCTCCGCTTGTATATTATTATTATTAATTTCATACAACATTTTAAAAAATTTATATAATAATTAAATAGAAGCTATTGCTGTTTAAATTCTTTTAAAAAAATTTTCCCCCCTTTTATTACTGATGAAGAGCAAGGCAGATGACCTTTAACTATCACTTTATTCCATTTGGTTCAAGGTTTTAATCAACGGTCAGGTTAAAAGAGAAATGGCATCACAGCTATGTTGATAAAATATATTTAAATAGATCAGATCCATCAAGAAGTTTTTTTTTCATCTTTATAAACATCAGATTGTGACACTGTTTCAAAGCATCTATGTAAATAAGATGCAGATACATTGAATGGAATTCACCAATAAATTTAGACCATTCAATTAAAAATAATAAATAAATCTTATAGTCTTATCTCAATCAGGTCTTTTTTTTTATTTTCATAATTTTTAGGCTTTCCTAGCTCTTTTGGTTGGGTATATATTCATTCTATTATTATGTAACACCAAAGTATGTGCTATTAGGGCACAGACAATAAGAAAAATAAGAGTTGACATTGCACAGTAACTTAAGCAGATCGTATATGCCTCCTCCTATCAAACATCATTAACCAGTGAACAAGGGCGGACAAGATAAACACAACTCCTCCAAATACAAAAGACAGAGCGTATTGCCCAGTTTCGTCATAAATCCAACCTGCCAGGGGAGACCCAATAAAGGAAGCCAAGCCTTTAATGGTGGTCAGGAAACCAAAAGCTGACGACAGAGAGCCTAAGCCAAAGTGCTTGACTATAATAAGAGGCTGGAGCGGTGAGAAGAACCCTGAAATGTAAAACATAAAATATTAAGCTTCAAGTCCTTGAAATTTGTTTTTAACTAATCAACTATTTTCTTGTTCTTAAAAAAAAAAGCAGTAACAGATTAAATGTTTCTGATGTAAAATATTTAATAAAAAGTAAAAATACATTCTTTAAAAAATTTAAACGGTTAAGTTAATCAAAACTTAATGATGTATAGACCCTAATTAAATAATAAAGGATTGAACTCATGGCTTTATCTCCGCCCCCTATTCTCTAGTCTTTCCCTAGTCTGATATTCTACCAGGCAATTGATATATTTTATAACAGAAATCAACATATTGTTCAAATTAATGATTATAAGCAAATAATTTACATTATAATTTGGCAAACGAGCAAACAGCAAAATGATTTTTAGTGTAATAAATTTACAATAAATTTGTTTACACATGAGTGTATGCTTTTGAATTGAATTATTGCTTCAAACATTATTGATAATGATGAGTACATCACAAATTTTGTTTTAATTCTGATAGGCTCCTAAAATAAGAGCACTAGGATTCCAACATGCAACTCACCTAAGAAAAAGCCATACAATGCAGCATAGAGACAGAGTGACCAAAACTCTTTGTAGACTGGACACAAAACACAGCTGATCCCTACCAGCAGCAGGGACACATTGTTCAGATGCAGGGGATCCCATTTCAAGCTTGCCAGGATCCCTCCTAACAATCTACCACAAATGTTCAGACCACCTGATCACAAAAAAAAAAAGGCTTTTACAAATATTCATGACTAATAATAACAGAAAACTATTTTCCTTAACATTGCAATCCTCACATCTGACTCTGTCAATAACACAGAACTATGTTAGATGTGATCAGATTAAGAGACATAACTCACCTAAAAGACTCATCAATAGAGCAGTGTCTGTATGGCCAAGCTCATTTGAAAATTTGGCCAAGAAAGTGGAAGCAATGGGATAACCAATTTGAACAAGTGAAGCTCCACAATAAAAAAAATGGAATGAAGGCATGCACAGGAGTTGGGCTATTGTGTACCCGGCAGGAACAGGTTTGAATTGGCTCCCTTGGCTGTCCGTCACTCCTTGTACTAGATTCTTCTGTTCTGAACTTCCCAGGGTAAACTCCTGAATTGACTGGCCACTGCTGTGAGGACCCAACAAGTGTTCTGATGCACTTTGATTGGTTTCATCTTGGGGGCTTGACTGGTTTGGTGAGGTGGTAGAGGAGCTGAAATGAATCTTAGACAAACTGTTATTCGGTCTGTGCCTATCAATTTGATGCAAGTATTGATGCTCATGTTCTTTCTGTAGAGACTTCAAGGTCTGGATGCTTCCAGCCAGGTACAGCTGACTGCCATTATCCACAAACAGATCATGAGGGCTGAGGCTGGGCAACATTTTCTGATTTATATCTCCACGGTGCCGAGCTGGTGGGCTGGTAACATTGTACCAAGTGGGGAGACAGTAGGTCGATGAATGCAATGGCTTGACATGGTCACCAGATGTTGACACATTAGTTGGCTTTTCTGATGGCAACTGGTATTCACTTTTCCAGAGAGTGTTTGACTGAGGTTCACCTTTCACGCAAAATTCACTACGACGAGACTTTGTTCTAGAAGGTGCAGGGGGTGCTGACACTTCTGGTTTCAATCTAGTCTGTACATAATCTTTTACCAGGTTTTTGGTCAAACTGCTTCCATTTGTTGTTGGAGAATGACTGGAAAAAATGTCAGAAGGTTCCTCTAACAATTGAGTCATTTTCTGACAGTCGGCATCAACTTGTTGTGTGTAGACCTTGGCCTGCTTTACTACAGCGTTCTCACTGTCAGCAGACAGGCAGCTGGACTGGGAATCCAGCATCAGATTATCACTCTCACTACCCTGTGTGTGTTTGGCTGGAGCAGGAGGTGGACGGTACAGGCTTGAGAACACAGTCATGTGCAGCAACACTGCAGACAGGATAAGTATGGTGCCCTCAAGTGAGTAGCCCTCCAGTAAGAAAGATATCAGGGGGCCAAGCACAACAAGGCCAGCCGCTGAGCCAGCGCTGATGATACCATTGGCGATTCCTCGCTTCTGTTGGAAGTAAGCATTGACGATGATGATGGAAGGCAAGAAGACGAGACCACAGGAACATCCTGGTGTAAGAGAAAGTTAATTTTCAAATACATCAGCCCAAAATGAGTCGTACTTTATGTTAAGTAAGCACAAAAAATAAACAGCCAAACATTGATGGCTAGAAATCCAGCTGCCAAATTATTATTTTTAAAAATACAGACGCCAATACATGAATTTCTGACCTGCTCAAATTACAAGACCATACACAGGTATATTCAAATAATGCACATTATTTTTATAAGCATTCCCACTAGCAAACAACTTGGTATGCCACAGCACAATAATAATGCATATTTAATAACATCAAATTTTCTCTAAAACGTTTCAAAATATGGATCATTAAACACACTGGTATTTTCAAAAAATCTCCTTTAACACAGATATGATGTTTTTTAATCTGTTGTTTTTTTAAAAACTGTATTAGTTTGTCTAACCAACAAGTTACCAAGACATTTATGTATATTAATTATCAAATGCTCTTCCATCTCTAAGCAAGTTTTAGACAACAAACCTATTACTTGAAATTATAAGATACACTAATTGTTTTAATACCATCACCTCGCATTTGAAAATGTTCTCATAAACTTTGCACAAAGAATAGTTACTTTTAAGAGTTGATGGAGACTTCTGGGTTGACAAACCCCATTCTAACCAATCCAGGAATTATTTTTTCTTTATTTACTTTCTTTGCTATTTAAAATATAAACCCCAAAGCAAAAAAAGAGGACGTTAGTGGTGCATTTTTATAGACATCAGGGTAATCTTATATGGGTGTTCTGCGATATTTTTTCCACTGCCCTCAGCACAAAATTTAGAAGAAAAAAACAACAACCACTAAATATAAATGTTAGTTCAGGACTAAATAAACAAGCTCTTTACAACTTGTCACTTAAAACTGGTTATGATAATAGTATTTAGTATTAAGAGCGGTACATACCTGTCAAGAGCCCATAGAACAGAATGAAAACATAAACATTAGGAATGAAGGCACTGCATATGAAACAGAGACAGCTGAGAAAACCCCCTGTTATAGTCACAGCTCTGAAGCCAAATTTTTTGGTCAACCGGTCAGCTACTGTACCTGAAATATAAATCACACTGAAAACTATTAGTTCACAGTTGCCGTTTCAGCTGCGAAATAGTGAAAGCAGGGAGTGAATAACTGAAAGATTGGTGGATGCACCTAGGGAAACCAGTTGCTTGTTTAAGTGTCCAAATCTGAATATAGACACTGCACAAAACATTGTCTCAAACATTCAGATTCAAAATCAGTTATCTGCCTTACACATGGTCACAACATGGCAATAGACAAAAGAAAAAGATTTTTAAAATTGCAATTTTTTCTTGATCCACTAAGTAATTTCAATTACAGTGGTTCGTTCCCTGATTAACGAACAGATCGCCAATGAATGCTGCTGCAAACACACCTGCAACTTGCGCAAAGAATATTGCCCGTGTGCGTACCTATGCTCGGCGCGCAGGTGTTTGCTTCAGGATTTTGCCTGGAGTGAGCGAATGCGGTAGTTCCTTCAGCATGCAGGTCACAGCATGCCGAAGGAAAGACCACGTTTGCTTTAAAAAAAATGCCAACTACGCTGCCATTTGACCCTTCTAACAAACAGTTGCGCAAGTTCGTTGCTTTCCCCCCCCCAAGTTTCTTGTCCTTTTTTGTGTGATTTTTCACCCATTTTTTTTTTTTTTTTTTAGGTTTTGCTTTTGGCCCCCCCCCCCCTGCCCATCCAAACGATTTGTGAGGTCCTTCCACTCAACAACAGGCCACTGAAGGACTGTTGGAGGTGAAAAATTCCAGATCTGACTCTGACAGCAACTAAAAACTGGCCTGGAAATGTGTGTGTGTGTGTAAACTGTAAATAAGTATGTGTCCTCCTCATCCCACCTCCCAACATCCAGCAACACCTAACCCTGCTTGGTGAGTGTCTAATAACACTTTTCTTGCCTCTGAACACTGCCTGTCCTGTTTATGTCATATTTTTGTTGAAAATTGTGCTAGTCCGGAACCATTTCATTCATTTCCCATAGATGTCTATAGGAATTCGCATATCACTTAGCAAACTCCTCGCTAAACGAATGCATGGCAGGAACTGATTTGCGTTCGTTAAGCAAGGTACCACTGTATCTATTTCATTTGTTTAAATGTTTTGTTACTTTAGAAACTAAAAAAATGTTTTTTGAACAAACATGTTTATTTTAAAATTAAACAGCTTATTTTGCTTTTTAATTTTGATGTACATTTTTTAAATTCATGCCTTTCTGTCAATGTTTCAACATAACATAACATATACAAATAAATTCCCTAAGCAGATAGCACCACTATGCCGTTATTATTATAATCAGAATAATCTCATCTGAATTATTTTTAGTACCATTCTGTTTATTTGGTGCATGGTCCTTTAAAGCTTATCTTGTCCAAGAGTATCAACTAATGAAGAAAAGTGCTCTTGATTTTAAAACAAGTAAATAGAGTTTAACATTAAATAAATATTATAAGGATATGTATGCATGCATGCAATTAATGACATGTTTTGACAATGCAATGCAAAACTGTAGATACATAAGGGTCATGGTTTATTTTATGTTTCTCCCGCACTCATATTAATAATATCTCCGACAAGAGAAGTTATGAATACAACTAACTCATCCTACTCATCCTTAAAGAATACTTATTTTTTTTAAAACTTTGTTCTCAGTGGAGTCATGAGATAATAAAGAACTCCTTAAAGCCAAGCAACTGATGACTCTAGGTCAGTCCACATTTACCAAACTATCCAAACAGCAAATGTGTCTTCCCATCTGGGAGATATGGTAACAATGAGTCTGAAACTGGCAGACACACTTTGTGATCAGCTGAGTACTTGCATCAGCTTGTCCTGGTCAGCCAGGCCTCCCTGAAATATACCAACTGCCGAGATGTATACTGTAATACTGTCTGGTGCACAGCCAAAAATAATCAAGTCATAACAAAAATTATATGGCGGGGAAAAATAGGAAGAGAAAATATTATTGGGAGCATCAACGACTTCTTACTTCATTTGTTTTATTTAGTTGCTTTCCAATATTTTTTTCTCTTCTAATTATGATTTGCACTATTTAATACATTATCATATAAGTATGAGTTACATAGGTTATAGAGCCATAGTCAAATGCGTTTGCAGAATAAGGGAAGAACTCCCATTTAAAACTGTGAAATGCACAAGGACAGGAAATAAATTAACACCCCTTCCCCCGATTAATGTTAGCCTTAAAACAATCTCTGTTGGTACTCAAATTTATCAAATCTTTTTCAGACTTTATAACTACCAAATCCTACCTTATACATACCAGTTCCCACACTATATAAATAAGATAGACACAAATTATCAACAAAAAATTAACAATGAAAGATAACTATACACCAACTTACCCATTATTAAAAAGGCCATAAACAGGGAACCAGCAAATGACATGACAAAGTCTGAAGCTTGAAACTTGTTGGTCATGCTTTGAAACATCAGACCAAAACTGCTCCCAATTCCATCGATGATAAATGCATTAAAAAAACTTGCAAATACTATAACCCATCCATATCCACCATCAATATTTAGGAGATTGCCCTTTGATGAGGAAAGAGACTGGTCCTCATTGGAGTCAGATTTTTCTTCCATGAGATATCCCATCTGGAAGTTGGATTCAGTTTCACATTTATGCTCATTTTTGTTATGATTTTCTGAATTTGGGGATTTACTACCCATTCCATCTTGCTCCATTTAATAACTTTTGGTGATGCAAGAATTCAAAATGACATTATGATAGAAACATCAACGAATTTCAGATAATTTTTTATCAGTTAAGATAAATATTTATCCTCTGATCATTTTGCACATGTCTCGGAGTAAATATCAAGTAAAGCCTAACTAAAATTTTAATTTTTCCAGCCAACAGATTTCAACTAGCTTCATTTGTATTTTCTTCATCATGATCTTAATGCCGTTTTCAATAAAGTAGTTTTCATCATTTAAAAACAATTCTTGCATCGTCTGAAAAAAAGGGAGGAAAAAAAATAATTAGAAGGAAATTTTTGTTACCATTTTATTTATTTTTTAAATGTGAAAAATGTTATTTTTTTAAATTTTAGCCAGTAAACCCCCTTTATGAAGCTAAGACTAAGGCCTAAAGCTATTAATCTTAGAACAGGTATCGCCAAACTTTTCAGCTGGAGGGCCGCATTAACTGTCAAACAGCAGTTTGGGGGCCGACTACACACTAGAGTGACTACAGGTCCAAATAAGAAAGAATAAAAACAGAGATGTTTAATATTTTTATATTTATAGTAATAAAATTGTTAAATATTATTTAATAATACATGGTTACACCTGTATTAGTGGGAATGGTGATATTGTTTCCTGGATGCCAAAATAGTAGGGATGTTATCGATCAATTTAAATACACGTATATGTAGTTCAATATAATGTGAATGAATTTAAATTTTGTTATTGTTCACTAAGTGAAAACAATGTTTAATTGTGTTTCAAGCGTACATGTACACATGACGTATTTTTATATATCTAGTGGATTGTAGTGGATGTTATATGTCCCAAAGGAGTCTTCATTATATCTATCCCAGAGAATTCCCTTTTGACCCCAGATGGGGTAATTTACCCATGTTTGCTGACATCTGTCTTACGGGATGCCCATCAGTCAATTGAGTGATTTTTAAAAAAATATTATTTAAAAATATTTTTTTCTTAACAAAGAACTTAATAGTGATGATTAATACTCAATGCATAATTTGTATGTATTACAATAAAATATCAAAAGATGTTAACACAGTTCGTTTTTTGAAGGCAGGTTAAAAGTTAAAGGAGCTAATTTTATATACCCACAATGATTCAGCATTACCCTCAAGAGTTCCCCTTTCACCCCAAATAGATAATTTACCGCTGTTCACCGACCCCTCTGTAAAACCACCCGATAGCGGTAGCAATGTATTTTTCATTAGTTTATAAAAAAATAATTGAAAAAAAGCAAAACCAAAAAAATCAAAAAATCTAGTTAGCTTCGAAGTGAAAAGTTATGATAAACTTGCAGGAATTACTTATTTTGAGACGTACAAGATGACATCCTACTTCCTACTTTCCTGTACAAATGTGGGGTCCGTACAGTACTCGCCTTATTCCTCTTCCAGCGCATACCTCATAGAAAACATGAGATTTGATATCAATGTGGTATTTTTAGATCAAATGCCTTTGACGGGCATATACTTAGAAGAAAAACTGTCACTATAAGATCAAAATCAAATTGAGGAATCGTCCTGTATCTATCTTTATATTCTATCAACAATGAAATGATTCTTGTAATATCAATAGTCACACTCGCGAGCTTGAAGGTTAATCAAACCAAAGGGTTTTTGACAATACCGCTGCATTGTTTGCTAGCTGTTTTGATATGTCTTGGCAACTAAATATTTTTCAATTTTTTTTTTAATAAAATAAGCCGAATTCATACTTAATCTTATAGGGCTTTAGGCTTAGGCCGTGTAGGGGCTCATTTTGCTATCACGTAAGTTCAGGGAAAATCAAGTCGAAACGGGAAAAGAATGCACTGGTATTTGGTGAAATGGAAAATTCCTGCCAGTCATCAAATACGAAAAAGTTTGAGAAGCACTATCACTAGCTTACAATTTTTTAAATGTCGTTTTACATAGCTACATGAGTGTTACGATATTACAATGGAGACCTACTTAAAAAAATACTTAAAATGACAAAATAAGTGATTTGAAAAATACTTATTTTAAAATGGAAAAATAGTTGGGTTTTTTTTTCGGAGGGGGGGTCAAAGCTTTGTGGCGTANATTTTTGGAGGGGGGGTCTAACTTTTTGTGATGATGCGTGACGAAGGGGGGGGAGGGGGGGGAAAATCTGCCAAATTTGCATGACGTCATTTAAGAACGGCTCCTTTCCTAAAATGCCACCATTTCTAGAATCCCCATTTCCCCCATCCCCTCTAAATTTCTGGGTTTTGCACTACTTTTCCGGCAGTCACAAGCCATAGCAACAAAGATGGCCGTCAGTATTTACCTCATTGGGCACAGTCCGATTAGTATCATTTCACCCTACTTTTTAACATTCAAAACAAACAAGAATTAATAAATAAATAATCATAATAATGAATAATGATTTTTTAATTATAACTATTATAATTATTAATATAAATTATGTTTATTGTTTCATAAAGTTTATGAATCATCAACACAATACTGTGACAATACTCAATTATACTTAATAATGACAATACTCAATACACGGTAAAAACCTATATCTCCGACCGGGCCGACCTTATCGGCGGCCATCTCGTTGCTATGGCACGTCACCGGCCCGAAAAAATAGTGCGAGCCCCGTGAATTTTCCGAAAATTCTAAAGCTATACCTAACCAACCCAAACCCTAAAATTAAAATAACAACTATCCTTCATAGCAACGGGAAGAGACGCGACGCTCCGGTCGGAGATATAGGTTTTAGCCCAATACACTATTGAGATTGTGTCACAATTCAATGATTCAAATCAATATAGACTGAAAATTGAAAAATAGAATGAAGAATGGTTCTGAATAGTCTATTCTATAGTCTATAGTCTATTATAGTATAGTATAGTGTGGCCGACTGTAGCCGCGAGGTACTTTTGAAATAATCCAGGTCTGTCAACTTATCAACAGGAAGCAGACTAAAATAATAGGCTAAATAAAAATATATCATTAATATCATACTACTTACTGGACGTCAAACTCCATGATTACCAAAAATGTGTATACTATACTATAATAATGCATGCATCTTTTGTGGTCAACGGCACCATTGTTGCATATCTTTGGAGAAATCTCTTTTCTTTAAAGTTATATTTTTGTATTGCCCAATTGGATATTTTGGTGTATCCAGCAGCCAGTGTTACGAACTCCTGGTAAATTTCCCAAATCGTGTGAATTTTTAGCCAAATTTATAGAAATGGGAATTCGGGAATTCATGAGGATTTTGCCTTATATATGGGAATACTTGATATTGACAAATTTTTAAAATTAAATACCCACTTTGGTATAAATGTACCTCTCGGCCAAAATCGCGTGACGTCAATTATGGATGGCCCCCAACTCTCAGTACGCATTGCTACATCATTTATAGTCGTAGGATTTACATAGTAATAGTAAAAACTATGCTTTTAAATCAGTGCTCCACTAATGGTCCTTTTCTTACACGCTTTTATCTTTAACTGGCTGTTCTGTGTGTCTGTTCGCGTCAAATCTTGCAGCGTCATTTAAAAGCGCTACGCGTGAGTTTACTGAGCTGAATTTCGGCAGACTCCTGTATCTCACTGACCATACAATGTACAATATTCCGAAATTTTCATTTCATTTGCACAGACCGCGGATAAGTTATTTGCTTTGATGTGCACTTTTTTAAAAAAAAAACTGTAAACTCAACAATAGTCTACGAAGTAATCAAAGGGATATAAAAGTATTTGATAGTAATTTGAAGAGTGAGCTCTAATTACAAAATTACAATTACATTAAAAAATTACAAAGTACAAAATGTTGTTTTGTTTTATTTTTAAACATAATTTTTAATATACGCTTTTATTCCAATGCACTAAAATGGAAAAAAATTAATTGTCCGCACAAACTACGATTTCCTTTCAATTTCTCATATGCACTACAGTAGTAGCTATAGCGCCTAGTTTAGGGCATATTAGCAGTCGAGATTAATATTCTCCATGTTTTCATGATTGTTGACAGGGTATGACGCTTAATTATAATAATTATTGTCAATAAAATGATAGAAGAAACGCGTTACTATTACAAACAATATACAAAGTTTGCCAATTGATATTTTTGAAAACTCACCTTGACCAGACTTATTTCCGAGTAATATTTTATGTAAGTCTGAGGATGGGAGATTTGGGACAAGGTTGCCAACCGTCCGTAAATTTACGGACAGTCCGTAAAGATTTGTCGTAAAATTGCCAGTCCGTAAAATTCCGTTAAAAAAATTTAAGACGTCCGTAAAAAATAAATAATTGACCAAATTTGGAATCTCATCATTTAAATTTTGGAACTGACCAAGCCTTTTCCACAATTTGCGTCTCCAGCAGTTTAGAGGCCAAGTTTATTGACTACCAAGTTGCGGATTTAATCAATTTCAAGGCCGACGGAGGTTATGATGCTTTCTCGAATCATATTGGACAAATGACTAGAAATATTGAAAACAAGGATTACAGATTTCCGCTACTTTTGAAGTTTGCACAAACAATGCTTCCGCGTGGAACAGCAGAAGTAGAACGCGTTTTTTCTGCTGTTTATTGAAAGCCAACTTGAGAAACAAGTCTACTCCAGTGCTGGAAAGTTTACTGACTGTGAGAAATGGACCGGAAAAAAAATACTTCCACAATCATTGACAATGTAAATGTTTTTATATTTGATCATAAGCAGGAGGAATTAAAGACTGTCACTCAGAGGCGCCACTAGGGTTGGTGTCACCCGGGGCGGTAGCTCCTGGTGTCACCCGGGGCGGTAGCTTTTGGTGACACCCCCTCACGATTTAACCCATAGAACTCCTCCGAGTTTACCAGTGCCGAATAACGGGAATATATATAATTTTACAGTCTGGTGTTACCCCTCTGATGGTGTCACCCGGGGCGGCCCGCCCCCACCGCACCCCCTAGTGACGCCACTGCTGTCACTGCTGATAAATGTCATACAATAAACTAACGTTATAAAAAATGAGCATGGTAATAGAGACGTGCTCATATGGATACTTTACATTTTTATCTACAATGCTTGGAGTATGCTTCATATTCGTTCGTTTTAATGTCAAAATTGTATGTTAAATGTGTCCGTAAAAAATTCTCTTTGTCCGTAAATTTTGTTGAGATTTCTTATATTTGTACGTAAATGTTATTTTATTGAGTTGGCAACCCTGATTTGGGAACAACTGATTTTAGAATTGCACCAGAAATTAATACTATTTCGTAAAAAGTGAATTATTTCGCGAGCTGACGCGCTAGAATTGCATTGTATTTATTTAGCTTAGTGCTAAAATGAACATTTCTTTGGTCTGAGGCGGTGGAAGAAATGAAGTTATTTGGCCAAATGTGGTTTTAAAAAAATCTTTAAATCTCAAGGTTCTTGTGTACGTAGGAGCCTGAACGGTTGAAGTTAATATATTTAGTATATCCATCTTAATTCAGATTAAAATCAATAGGTGTTTTGAATTGGTGTTACGCGGGTTCTCAACGCTAACTGAAATCCTAATTTCCGCAGCAAAGCGCGGGTAAATTGGTAGTAAATTATAAAAGTGAAATAGCCGTCCCGTTATGTTTATATAGGGGGCGCGGTGGTCAAAGTGTTAGTGCGCTGCGGCACCAAAAAATTCTAAAATAAAAAAAATAAAAAAATCGGTCACGGGTTCAAACCCCGGTTCCGGCACCCCTACGGGTAGATGATGCTCGTTAAAACCTTGGCTGGTAGTTCATCTAGGAGAAGGAAACTCCGAATACAAATCCTCCGCTGCCTTGCGGCTATACCTGCCTTGCGGGGAAAGGCTAAGGGAGTAAACACTGAAAGAAAATCAGGAATTGGAGCACCTACAGGCGGCCAATACATGGCAGCCAAGCTGCATCGACGCAAGTCGTTCCCTTGGTGTGGAGAGGGGGGATATGCTGTATGGGCAGCAGCTAATTCTCCATAATACCCGCCCAGGCTTGCATCACCTCTGGAGAGAGGACACTCCAGCGTCGCCGCAATGTGTCGACAAAAACACGGGAAGCAGCCGCTACCAAAGCTCAATTGACGTAGAGCTAGGCACCAGGGGCTGCTTCCGACGGTGGGAGAGACTACCAATGTCTCACTGGACAGCTACTGGGCAGCCCCCAGTCAAATAGGTGCTATCCCGTCATGGCCTGCCTTCTCCACTGGGTGCGTGGAGATTAGAGTACCACTCAACAAGTGGGCCACTAAGCCCTGCACCAAGAAATACAAAAAATAAAAAGAAGACCCCAGCTCTTCGAATCGCTAGCTGGAACGTGAGGACTATGTGTCCCGGCATCACTGATGATCTGCAGTCCATAAACGGCACACGGAAGACAGGAATAATCGATAGAGAACTTAAAAGGCTAAAGATTGACATAGCATGCCTTCAGGAGACCAGGCTCCCAGACAACGGTTCAATCAAAGAGGCCAATTACAAGGCAAGGCATTCTGGCAAGGCAGACCGAAAGACGAACCTAGACATCACGCTGTTAAAAACACTCTTCTACCATCCATTGAACCCCCGTCATCAGGCACGGAGAGGATCCTCACTCTAAGACTCAGAACAACTGCGGGCCCAGCAAACATTCTTAGTGTGTATGCCCCAACACTCTATTCAACTCCGGAAGAGAAGGACCAGTTCTATGGAGCGTTAGACCAGGCAATAGCCAGCATCCATAAAGACGAGGCAATCTATCTCCTAGGAGATTTCAATGCTAGAGTGGGGAGCGACCACGAAGCCTGGCCCACCTGCCTTGGACTATTTGGAAGAGGAAAGTTAAATGAAAATGGACAAAGGCTTCTGGAATTGTGCTGCTCACGAGGCTTGTGTGTGACCAACACTTTCTTCAAGTGCAAGGATATACATCAAGTATCAACTTCAAGTACCTCGATCCCACCAATGGCACCAGCTGGACCTCATTATCACCAGGCGTGCACAACTAGCTAGCGTCCTACTCACTCGCAGCTATCACAGTGCCGACTGTGACACGGATCATTCCCTTGTCGCCAGCAAAGTACGTATAATGAGGAAAATCTCGTACCACACAAAGAAAAGGGGAAGTCCACGCATCAATACCTCCTGCATGAAAGACCCTGCGATAGCGCAGCTGTTCAAAGATAAGGTGAAGGAAAGTCTCTCAAAGATGTCCTTATGCGTCACCATTGACTCCAAATGGACGCATCTGAGAGACACAATCTATACATCCGCAATACAAGCCTTCGGCAAAAAATCTCACAAAAACACGGACTGGTTTGATGAGATGAAACCCGTCACTGAATCAAAAAGGAAAGCTCTTATGGCTTACAAGGAAAAGTCTACACCCGACAATCTGCATGCCTTAAAAAAAGCTAAGTCACTTGTCCAAAAGGTTGCACGTAAATGTGTCAATACCTACTGGCTTAAGCTCTGTTCCAGTATACAATCAGCTGCAGACAAGGGCAATGCAAAAGTCATGTATGAAAACATCAAAAAGGCAACGGGCCCCTTGACGTCAAAAGCTGCTCCCCTAAAGTCCAAAAGTGGAGAAATTATTCAAGACCAGGCAGCACAGCTAAAACGGTGGGTTGAGCATTATCTGGAATTGTATTCAACAGTTACCACAGTCTCCAGCACCGCTCTAGATGACATCCCAGATATACCACTCATGGAAGAACTTGATGTCCTGCCCACACAGGAAGAGCTGAGCAAAGCAATTGACAATCTAGCTTGCGGAAAAGCGCCTGGGAATGATGGAATACCACCAGAGGTTCTAAAGAGTGGCAAGACAGCTTTACTCCAACCATTGCACGAGATTCTGTCCCTCTGCTGGGAACAGGGCTACATCCCCCAAGACCTAAAGGATGCAAATATAGTGACACTATATAAAAACAAAGGTGATAGGAGTGATTGCAATAATTATCGCGGCATTTCACTCCTTAGTATTGTAGGAAAGACCTTTGCCCGCGTTATACTAAAACGTTTACAAAGCCTAGCATCCCGCGTCTATCCAGAATCTCAGTGTGGTTTCCGGTCCGGTCGGTCTACCATAGACATGGTGTTCTCCATACGACAGCTCCAGGAAAAATGCAGAGAGCAGCAGATGCCACTATACATTGCATTTGTGGACCTTACAAAAGCCTTCGACTTAGTCAGTCGCAACGGGCTATTCCAAATACTGGCAAAAATTGGATGTCCCCCTCACCTACTTGCCATCATCAGACAGTTCCATGAAAATATGCTTGGCACAGTGCAGTTCGATGGAGCTAAGTCAGAGGCCTTCCCTGTCAGCAGCGGAGTTAAACAAGGTTGTGTACTCGCACCAACACTCTTCGCAATATTCTTCTCTGTACTTCTTCGATACGCATTCAAGGATAGCAGTGAGGGAATCTGGTTACATACCAGAGCTGATGGAGGACTTTTCAACACTGCCCGCCTCCGAGCCAAGACCAAAACGACGGATGTCCTNTTCTGTCCCTCTGCTGGGAACAGGGCTACATCCCCCAAGACCTAAAGGATGCAAATATAGTGACACTATATAAAAACAAAGGTGATAGGAGTGATTGCAATAATTATCGCGGCATTTCACTCCTTAGTATTGTAGGAAAGACCTTTGCCCGCGTTATACTAAAACGTTTACAAAGCCTAGCATCCCGCGTCTATCCAGAATCTCAGTGTGGTTTCCGGTCCGGTCGGTCTACCATAGACATGGTGTTCTCCATACGACAGCTCCAGGAAAAATGCAGAGAGCAGCAGATGCCACTATACATTGCATTTGTGGACCTTACAAAAGCCTTCGACTTAGTCAGTCGCAACGGGCTATTCCAAATACTGGCAAAAATTGGATGTCCCCCTCACCTACTTGCCATCATCAGACAGTTCCATGAAAATATGCTTGGCACAGTACAGTTCGATGGAGCTAAGTCAGAGGCCTTCCCTGTCAGCAGCGGAGTTAAACAAGGTTGTGTACTCGCACCAACACTCTTCGCAATATTCTTCTCTGTACTTCTTCGATACGCATTCAAGGATAGCAGTGAGGGAATCTGGTTACATACCAGAGCTGATGGAGGACTTTTCAACACTGCCCGCCTCCGAGCCAAGACCAAAACGACGGATGTCCTAATTCGAGAGCTACTATTTGCGGATGATGCGGCACTAACAGCACATACAGAATCTGGTTTGCAACAACTCGTGTCAAGCTTCTCCAATGCCTGCAAAGAATTTGGTCTGCAAATCAGCTTGAAAAAGACAAACATCATGGCCCAAGACACTCGACCTCCTCCTACCATAAATATCGATAATGAAAACTTGGAGGTTGTGGACAGCTTCACCTACTTGGGATCCAAGGTCTCCAATACACTGTCCATTGAAGAAGAAATAAACAGCAGAATTGGCAAGGCAGCCGCAACAATGGCTAAACTAAATAAGCGGGTCTGGCAAAACACCAAGCTAACGGAGAAAACCAAACTGTGCGTCTATCGAGCCTGTGTCATCAGTACACTACTATATGGGAGCGAGACATGGACCACTTATACATCACAAGAGCGTAAGCTTAACAGCTTCCATTTGAGATGCTTGCGCCGCATCCTTGGTATTAAATGGCAAGAAAAAGTGCCTAATAGTGAGGTACTAACGCGTGCCAATACCCAAAGCATGTTCTCAATTCTTAGTGAAAGACGCCTGAGGTGGCTAGGACATGTCAAAAGAATGAGCCCCGGCCGCATCCCGAAGGACCTCCTATATGGTGAACTTGCTTCAGGAAAGAGGAAAACAGGTCGCCCACGCTTGCGATTTAAAGATGTCTGTCAAAGGGACATGAAAGCAGCCAAAATACATACAAGTGACTGGGAGTGTAAGGCAGAAGACCGATCTACGTGGCGCACAGTTGTCAAAGAGGGCGTCATAGTAGCCGAGGAGCGAAGAATGGAGGAGGCTGCAGACAGAAGAGCTAGGAGAAAGACCAAAACATTTGGAAGCACAGATCTCGTGTGTAAAAACTGTGGCAAAGACTGTCACTCAAGGATAGGACTGCACAGCCACTCGAGAAAATGCAACCCAACCCAACGGTGATGCACCATCGTCTCGCGAGACGGAAGGATGCCGGGTATATGTTTATATAACGGCCGAGACAATGGTGGGCGAAAGCAAAACTTGTACTAATTTCAAGAAATGGAAATATAAATCATTTATATATATTAGCAATTTGTGAAAGTTTGGTTTTGAATCAAATATTAATTAATTTTAAATAATTGAAAGTTTAGAATTTCCTTTGCATTAAATTATAAAACATTATTGCATATCAGTCTTGACTCAGTCGGTCACGGATGCCGTTTGCAGTCTGAGCGCTTTACGTTACTAGGCTTAGTATTATGCAAATTAAATTTTTTTGTGCGTACGTACGCATTCGGTGGAGACCCCCCACCCCCATCCCGTACGCATCCATACACAAAATGCCATTTTTTGAAGACCCACTCCCCCCTGCTTGCGTACGTAATATATGGCTGGCCCCTTAAGGGAACTTATAAGTTCAAGTACTTTTATTTAATATGACTAAAAATAAAAACAAGGGGCGGGTGCCTATGAGGTTTTACATATATAGTTCACTCATTCTCTCATTTTTGCCTTCTAAATTATAAATTATAATTAGGCTCGACGTCATTTATGGACGGCCCCTTATGAAAGAGGTTGACCCGTTCTTGAGGGGCAACAGCCGATCATCGTAACGTTGGCGCTCAATCCAAAGTCTTAGGCCACCTACGAGGGTCCTCCAAGGCATTCCTATCCTTGGAAAACTTCTCCAGCATCTTCCAGTCATGGCCAATTTTTTTAAATGTCTGCTTCCAATTCTCGGCGTGTTTCATGGACGACCTCTTTTTCGTTTTTCCTTGAGGTTCCATTTCAGAGCTTTCCTTATTGTCAAGGAGGCCTTTTTTTTTTTAGCGTATGACCAATCCATCTACACCAATATCGGAGAATCTCTTGCTCTGTTGGTTTTGGCCTTGTCCACTGCACTGTTCCAGGTTTCTGATTCTGTCCGGCCAGTGAATCCTGAGATTCCTTCTTAAACAATTGTTAATAAATTCTGATTTCTGATCAAGTTTACGGCTGTTGTTCTCCATGTGTCGGATCTATTTTGCAGTTTAAGCAACACAGGCTTTGCCATGGCGTTGAAGATTCTTATTTTAAAATTGCTTCTTAGGTCTCGGGAGACCCAAACATTCTTGGGTTATTTGGAGGCTGTCCTTGCCTTCCCAATACTTATTCTGACATCAGCATCCATTCCACCTTGTTTGTCTACCATGTGTTGTAGTGAAACCTAATTTGATTACCTTTGAACGACTCTCGGGGTTTAGGTAAAATTTGAAAATTAGTGTTTTTTGTGCTATTTTTTCCCCAATGGGTGATCAGTGATATTCTGTGAATGTTTAGGCATGCTAAAGGGTAAAATTATTATAGAAATTATTAAAATTTAGGGTCTAGTAATATTTAATATTTCTTCTTATTATTATCCAAGCCTTTTGACAGACCATCTATTAGACCAATTGATTGTGTTTCACACGATCTGTTTTTCCTAAAGCTGTGTTGATGTGGGCTTAGGACATTACGTTTGTCAAGGTCAGGGGTCTCCAAACTACGTCCCGTGGGCCAGATGCGGCCCGCAAGGCCCTCTCATCCGACCCCTGGAGACCCTTTACTTTAATCTTTAAAAAAATACTATTTTTACCTGTAGTTTACTTCAAAAAGTAGTAGTAAGGGGTTGGTAGTCGGCCCCCAAAATGCTGTTTGACAGTTAATGCGGCCCTTCGGCAGAAAAGTTTGGACACCCCAGGTCTAGGTGATTAACCATTCTACTATATATTATGTGTTTTAGTAATGTAAAGATGATACTAATAAGTGACACCCTATAATTACTAGGATCTGATTAGCACCTTTTCTAAGGAAGTGATTTATGTTAACTAATTTCCAATCCTGGGACACTTAAACCTGGTTCAGAGAGGCTTAAAAAATGTACTTCATCAATTGGGAACAATATATTGTTTAGCTCCATAAATAACCTTGTAGGCTATTCATCTGGAACAGCAGCTTTGTTTATTTTAAAATATGTTTAGCTACTTCTTATACAGTTGTGTTATCCTTTTTTTTCAATTGTATTTAATTTTATTAAGACTTCCATATCATTTGAGGCTAAAAATGGTGATGTAAAATATGCGTGGAGGATGATTAATTTGGTCTCATTATCATTATGGCTTTTATTATTTGGGCCATTTTTATGTGGCTATTCCTGTGGGTTCCATATTTTAAAGATTTAATAAAGGATCTCAGGCTTTATTGTTATCTTTAGAAATTACATTGTTATATACTCATTTTGGAGGTTTTGACTAAGTTTTTATGTCAGGTGTTAATTTTAATATTTAATTATTCTGTGCGTATCATTTTGAAATTGGTAGCTTAATTTTTAAAAATTTAAAAAAATAACCTCTCATTTTGTTAGCAAAGTTTCTTTAATGCACTATTTAAAAATAGCATTAATTTGGCATTTTAATTTAATTGTACTTTGTATTTATATGAGGATGATGAATGACATGAATCTTAATAAAATTACATTCAAAATTTAAAGCAATATTTAAAACGTAGCTGTTGATAAGTTGTTTCTTTAATTGTAAGGACTAAGGTACACACAAAAATTTATTGCAATTTGTAACCTCAAAATTGGTTTAAGTAAGTACAATTGCTATCATATTGCAGGTGACGAATGACAAAGCTTATGACTATAGCTTAAAGCTATGAGCTTTCCAATAGAGAAATGGCAGGCATAAGATCCTTATCTTTTTAATTAAATAACTGATCTCCTCATTGAATTTTTTATACTTAGTAAATAGTGTGTGGGGGGGGGGGGAAAACGTATTATTTTAATAATTTATAGTTGTAGTCACTAGGTCTTAGTTTTATGATCTTTAAAAATTAAAAAAAAAAACAAAAAAAACTAATATTAATATTAATACTCACCTTTAAAGTCCAACTATTATTTATATTTTAAGAAATTTAAATGCAACATTGTGTGACTTACAATGCAACATGCATGTTTTTAGTTGTATTATTATTTGCGTTTTCATTTAGGCTACCTGTTTATATTTTTTCCCACATATAATATAATATTAAAATAATGTATACATTTGTTGGTAATGATTGATTCTATATTACTATCAGTAATAATAAAATGTAATGTAATAGTATTGCATTAATATTAATAGTATTACATTATAAAGTAAAGGGCTCCTGAAAATATGGTGCAATTAATTATACTATCAATAATAAAAAAATATATTTTACCAAAAATTGGTGGTAAAAAAAAATAGAGAATAGTTTTATGAATGAATCATGGGTTTTGTGGTAAAAATAGTAAAATATACAGCTTATACAAGAGAGATTTTAAAAAATAATTTACTTTTAATTAGGGCTGTTATCGATTAAATTAAATTTAATCGTTAACTTTTGAAAAATTACCGATTAATTAATCGATAATTTTGTTAAAATAAAGATGTATGAAGTCATTAAACTGATTCAAGGGAAGTAATAAAAACAGGCAATTAGTATCTGCATTAAGTTATTTTTAAAACAGTTAGCACTGAAAACAAGTTAAATGACGTATTAAAGTTGAGGCACTTGAATGAAAGTTTCAAATTAATTTTATAAATATAAAAGTAATACAGCTGTATAGAAATTGTTTGATGATTAGTAAAAACATAAAGATCATATTTTTATCCCAAGTGGTTCGAAAGCTATGATTTTTTTCTAAGACCTCATAATCTCTTTTTCACTATTTCGTTTTCCTTCATATTTTGTGGTTTTTTATTGCATTTTTAAAATGCCCATTCTTAAGTATTTAATTTAATTAAATTTAAAAGAAGGTACTATTGTTAGGGGATATATTTAAAAATAAGTAGTTCAATATAATGTCAATGAATTTAAATTTTGTTATTGTTAAATAGTTAAAAACAATGGTCTTTTATATCATTGTCCATATAAAACAGGTTATTTTAAAGTATACTCTTTCTGAATTAGTTTAACGTAGAAGTTTGTATGTAAAAAAATAATAATAATATATAAACTATTATTAATTATTTATTAATAAATCGAATTTAAAAATAAAAATAAAAAAAAAATATTTAAAAAAATCTATTTTTAATCACTATTTTGAAGCCCTACTTTTAATATCTTAAATTAAAGATATAGAAAGATGAATGCACTCATTTTACCACGTTTATATTAGTTTGCCGTCTTGTCTGGATTNTTTTGATGAAATTTTGCATGCATACTTGATTCACATGACAATTTAATATTTCATTAATTATAGTACTCAATTCTACTTAAATGAAAACTAAAAAGTATAAAATAAAAATATTTAAAAACAAGTTTTAAAGATACCACGTTTTGTGAACTAAAAAGAAGAAAATAAACTAAAAACGTGGGGCGCATTCGGCTGAAATTAAATGAAGTATCATATATAGACTGTGGAGGAATTTGAAACTGAAAAGTTTAATGTAAAAGCATTAATAGACCAAATTTCAGCCGAATGCGCCCCACGTTTTTAGTTTATTTTCTTCTTTTTAGTTCACAAAACGTGGTATCTTTAAAACTTGTTTTTAAATATTTTTATTAATATTAGAATAGGCTCCTTGGTGTTTTTGTCACTTTTCGTCATTTAGTGTGATTTATGAACGACAAATATATTTTTTAATAGGCAAAGTTGACACTTAAGATTGTTTATAATGTTTCCATTTTAATATTTTTTTTAAATTGCTTGCTGCATGTGAGCTGAATAATTGAATTAATTGCTAGTATTACAATAATAATACAACAGACAATAAGAATTTTTTCGTAGTAATAGATAATATAAAATAGTGAGAATAGTCGAAAAAGTGTGTAAACAGGTATTTGAAACTTGAGGTTCGCAAATTTGCGATACCAACGCAGGTGTCGTACATTACATTTATAGAACTTTCTTTTCAAGCAACGGGTAGCGTCGTGACGTCACGGTCGACATACTTCACCTCAGCCCTAATACTAATTAATAGTAATCGACTTATACTAATACTAATGCCACTAATGGTCTTGCACATGATGAAATTGTCATGACCTGACCTTTTTTAAAGTGACAAGAGTTATAGTATACAGTCAGTATAGTAAATAAAAGTATTGGAAGATTTAGCAAGCTCACATTCATTAACTCATTAGGCATTGGCAGCCATTAGGCAAAAGGTAAGGCCAAAGCATATTAAACGAATGATATTATTATTATAATATTAATATGTTATTTATTACGAGAAGTAATTACTGCAGTTTCTACAGTCTACTGTAGACACTGTAGTCTGTAGTCTCTGTTGTAGTACTCTATACTCTAGTAGTAGTAGTAGTCTACAGTATATTGAATTGTATATTATTTCAAATTCAATGTTCTCATGAGAAATTACATTTTTAAATTACAGCCCTAATAACTAATTTGTAAAAAAAAAAAGTCTTATTAATTTCTATGACTCTATGATGCTAGTTTTAGTTTTATGGAAGAATAATAATTATAAACTATACTGTACTATAGACTATAGTTAGGTACTTTGACAGAAAATTTAAATGTTGTCCAATAGGCTCAAATTATATATCATTTTAAAGGGCTTGCCAAGACCTTTTCAAAACCACTTGAATTGTCTTTCTATCTTTTATAGAAGTGGAGTTATGAATTTTTTTGTCGATTTTTTTTGCCCCTTATATAACCTATATAATTAACTTTGAAAACTTGTGACCGGATTATCACATTCTCTCACACTGAGACACATAACTTTTTTGTTTGCAAAGATAACTGCACCAAACTCTCAGGAAACAATCTTAATGCAATATACAACAATGGTTGCCTTTTCTCAGATTCATGTCTTTCAGTAAACATCTGCTGTACTATTGGTCTGCTATAGTAGGCAATTATACATTGATTCCCACCCCACTCAGCCTATGGTTCCTTTGTCGAGGAATTACACTATCGCTTCCCCACTCACACCGGGTCAATTGTTACATGGTCAGCTCTAATTTTCACAAGGGCATCACCTCCTTTTTCACTCACCAGTCCATCTCACCTTACTTGATAGTGGCCAGGTAGAGAGAGGGTTAGAGTTAGAAGTTATATTGTTACATACAAATACAAAAGAACTGGCTTAATTTCTGTATTACTTGAAAGTTTTGAAAAAGGCACGACGGCCTCAAAAAGCAAAAATGAATTGTATATCCAATGGAAATTATAAACAGTGCAACCATGTGTATTGAGCGTTGGATAATGTGCACACTTAACAAGGCAACAAATGATGTTGATATGACAATGGAATTCTTGGCTAAATGTTGGCATTTAAAAAATTCAATTGTAATTGTATGCAACAACAGCAATGCTAACAGCGTACACTGAAAATTTGACAAGAAAATATGAAAATTTCAAAATTGTGGCTTACAGAAAAGTATATGAGATGGATCACTTTTTACCAGGAGCCCTGTACCATTGTCTAAAATTATCATTCTTATTTTCTGTTATGCTAATGATTGCATCAAGCAAAGTGCAAAAAAGAAATTCAAAATCAAAATATGGTTTAATAATTTGTATTTCATTATTGCACATTAATAGTCCCATTTTTAATCCTCCACTTTGAAGTTATCACTGTTTGAATTAGAGGATGTGATCTGTTAATGTGAATAATCATTTAAAAATAGATTATCTAAGTCTAAGTGATTTTAGTCATGGAAGAAATGCTTTTCCTTTACTTGGCTCATCTAAAACCTTTTTGGTTTCTGACCTACTATGGATGGTATTCATTTTTAAAACATTTTTTGATAGGCCATAAAGCATTAGAATTGCTTCTTGATATCAGATTCCAAAACATTAAAAAGCATTGTGTTATTTTATTGGGTCTATTAATATTCTTCCCTTAGAAGTAGCGGTGGATGAGTAGTTAGCTAATTAAATTGATGATTTAATTTTTTAAAATGCATCACTTATCTCAAAACTCTTCTATCAGCAGCAACAGAAGGGGACATAATGCTAAAACAACCAAATAGATCATCAAGTTCCTTGTTCCAGAAGTTTGGCTTTGGAGTTAAAGTTGTCATAGTATTAGAAGGAGCTGGATTAATTGGTTCTTACTTGGTGTGGCGAAAAATGAATAACGATCAAGGTAAATCATCTATATCCAGTAAAATAATAACAGACTGTAATTCACATACATTCACAAATTG
The DNA here is from genome assembly GCA_002072015.1 of Radix auricularia. Lineage (NCBI taxonomy): Eukaryota > Metazoa > Mollusca > Gastropoda > Lymnaeidae > Radix > Radix auricularia. Next base: position 111,052 of record MUZC01000961.1, on the reverse strand, counting down.
TGTTAATGAGATTAATAATTCAAACATTTTTCCTCAATATGGAAAATAATTCAATAACTTGCTTCCCTTTATTTTGGTCTGCCATGTCTTAATAAAAAATCATACAATCAATAAATGAAATCTTGAAAATTTAGAAGATTTAAAAAACCCTCATTCTTATTGTCCACACACTTAAGCACACCTTCCTTTAAAAACACATGACGGTTAATATCCCTTGGCGATCAAATTACTACACAGTGTCAAAGACATTTCCCCAGTTTGAGATCGTTTCATAGCCATGGGTGAAAGCACCTATTGAGTTGGGATGGAATCATAAATCTTTATTTGAAGCGTTAGTACTGTTGCTGCTTTAAAATACAGATTGTTGAGTCCCTCTAAGTAACATTTTTAGAGCCATTAAATCACTTTGTTAGAACCAGTATAATCACACACTATGAGTCATATGAGACACCTGACACTGCAAACGTGATTAACAACCAGAGAAGAACCCTTGAAAGCACCAGCTGTGCACGTGTCATTCTCTGGTCAGTGGGCCACTTTTGGGAGATACATGACCCTGGTGCCTAACCTTAATCGTGTGATCATGCACGAGTTTGCTGCAGAAAGGTGTTAACGTAGGTCTGGTCCAATCAGAATACAGACGTGAACGTTGAGACAGGGTAACGCCCAATGGGATAGCAGGGCAGAGGGACACGAGGCGTGGGCCAGGGGCCCATATATACTGGAACTAAGAGACTATGTGTCCTCTTCTTCCAGATCACGCTAGAGATACTTTCTTGGTGATAAGTGTGTGAGTTGAGCCTGGCTGGGAGTTTGTTTTAGCTTCGTTAGAATAAGTTTAGAATAGTTATTAAGTTATGTTTATTGATGTGTTACAAAATGTATGGCATGTAAATGTATATATGGCATCCATCCGTCCTCAAGGGACAATGGCGTTTACTCCTGCTCCTCTGCCCCCCTTCCCCTTTCTCCTGTGCCTTCTCTCTTCACTTCTAGCTGTAAGGGATGCTTCCGCAACTTGAATGCCCTCATGCACAAAATGTATGTATACTATATTAATGTCTTCAGCCAGTCAAGTAAAGGTTTGCTCAAAGTCAAGTTAATGTTAGTCAGTGAAGCCAGTAAATTGTAGAGGGGGAGTTGACTGTACATGTGGTATTCCAATCAAGCTTGAGTATTGTTCAGCCATTGAAGAGAACTTATGACTGACAGCCTGGGAACACCACTGAGCAACGTAGGTGGACCGACTTCAAAGGAGGGAGCAGTCAAGCAAGATGGGCCAGGTAGCCGGCTTGCATATTGGCGCTGGTAAACAGATGCAGCGGGTTCACTGAAGAAACAAGTTGTTTTAAGTATCAAATGTATTATTATATTTTGTACTTAAGTAATTGTTATTTCTATCTATCTATATATATATATATATGTATTTTATTTGTTTTCATTTTATATAATTAAATATTATTCTCTGTTTTGTAGACAGTTTTCCTCACCGTACAATCAGTCACCTACCTCAAAAGCCAGGAGGAAACAGTTACCATGAAAACAAAGAGTATTACAGCAGTCGTAACAATGGTCACAGACAGGGAAGACAACAGAATAAACTATCCAGACATTTCTGACCACAAACAATAAATAATGAATGCTTACAACACTGCAGCACATGTAAACAGAGCATAGACAAAACAAAAGTGCCTATACCATGTAGACAAGACACATTGGTCAATATAGAAACAAAAGAAAGCCTTCGTAATAAATCTCTAAGCAAATTGAAATTTGATGAAGGCTTATTGTTTGATAAAAAGGTATCAGTCCTGAGAGATAGTGGATGTAGCATCACATGATGTAGAAAATCGTTGGTGCCCAGAAATAAGTGGTCACAAGAAATGTTTGCCTTCAAACTAATAGACAGTATAGACCGATAGTTTCCTAACGTACACGTGCACGTAGAGACGCATTACCTAATTGGAACATTCTTGGCCGCTTCATAGGAAATATTGGGGACACAACCGCTTCATGTTTACCTCCTGAGGCAGTAACGCATGGCTCAACAAAACAAGGAAAAAAAGAAAAACCATTCATGCCACCATATCAAAGAATAAAAATGGTAAATACTTATCTTTGTCAAGATCAAATAGCCGACCCAGACCTACAGCACCTTAGGGGTAACGCTAAAGGGAGCACACATACACAAATGTAACAGCTCCTGTCTTCCTTATGTGATCAACAGTTAACAAAGACCAGGGCTTTTACATTTGTTGAGAGAATGGTCTCTTATACCAAAACTTTACTTACCATTCAGACCCGTCAAAAGTCAAAGATAGATAGTAAACTCATACTTCCCACAAACAGAAGGCAAATAGTCTTAGAAGTGGCACAATGTACTATGACAAAATGAAGAGGTCTCAGGCAAAAATGTTCTATGATAAATATGCAAAAGACAAAGACATTATGATTAAAGAAGGAGAGCACATGCTTATACTTAAACCAAAAAAGACTACAAATTTATGCTACTATGGGAAGGTCCTTTTCAAGTATATAAAAAAAAACTCTCAAAATTTAATGCCGGTGCTAAAAAGGCAAAGTCATTGAAGACATATCACGTTAATAGACTGGAAATTTCATGAAAGGGCAACTGGCCCTACGACTACAGCTCCAATGAATACAGAACAAAACCATATTTTTCACGGATCACTTGCATCAATTAGTATGATAATAAACATGATGCAGATATAATGAGAGTGCCAACCTTGGATTTATATGCAGGGTCAGTGAATAATATAAGTTTCAATTCTGAATTAACGCAGGAACAGTTAACCCAAATTAAAAAGTGTCTATTACATTAGAGTTCATCTCTGTTGTCTCCGACATCCCAGGAAAAACAAACCTAGGACATCAAAGTATAGAAGTAACCAGATAAACCTATTACTCTTAAACCTTATGCAATTCCATATAATCGGCAAAATGTGCTAGCTAAAGAAAGAGAACAGAAGTTAAAGTTAGATGTCGTTGAGGAATCCAATTCACTTAAGTGTGACCCATGGTAATAGTTAAAAAGAAAGACGGAACAATTGGACACATGTCGATTAAAGAAAATTAAATTCACTAACTAAATTTACAGCTGAAGTTATACCACATCAGTAACTAAATGCACAGCTGAAGTTATACCAGATGAGGAGCAAATGATGTTAAATAACACAATGGGAAATACTTCAGCAAATGGGACTTAACTAAACTGACTGAACTGAACTGTCCCTTAACCCGAAGCTGGGTCGTTGGGGCACCATTTTAGCTGCACACTATCTCATGCCATGTGTCACGGTTCTGAGCTGCCTTCTGGGAGTCGCTAAATGACAGGCCAGTTAGGAATTCTCTTAGTTCGTCCTTTAAATGACAAAAGAAAAGCTGTAACAGCATTTAGAGTTAGAGTTCCATCGGGGTTATACCAATTCAAATAAATGCCTTTTGGTCTTGCTACGGCACCGCTAACCTTTAACAAAATAGTTAGAAAACTATTTGAGGGAATGAATCAAATCATTACTTACTCTGATGACAATTGTATATTCTCAAACAAGTGGGAGGAACACATAAATGAGCTAAAAGAAGTATTCCTGCGACTAAAAGTATCAGGATTTACTACTGTAAAACCCTCCAAACTAGAATTGGGTTACTCCAACATTAAATTTCTTGGACACATCATGGGAGAACTTGTTTTAAAACCGGAACCTGATAACATTGAAATTTTTTTAAATTGCATCAGCCAAAAACAAAATAGCAAGTCCACAGCTTAATATATTAAGCATCATATTTAAGTAAATTTATTCCTTGGTTTGTGACACTCACAGCACCACTCACCGATTTAACAAAAAGGGTAAGTCAAATAAAATAGTGTGGACTGTTGAGTGTGAGAATGCACAAAGAACAATACAAACACTCGTTTCCAGTTATCCCGTCCTTATGCTACCTAATGTTAATCTGCCATTTGCTGTTAGTACAGATGCATTTACAACAGGAATAGGTGGCTGTCTAATGCATGAGAGGCGAGGACCCCTCCGCACGGGGAAGTACATTAGCCACAAACTACTAGACTGTGAAACCAGTTACTCTACCATTGAGAGAGAGTGTTTGGCCATTGTATGGGTCGTGAAGAAATTATTTTGGTCTAAATTTCAATTACAATGTGACCATAAATGCCTCAGCTACATACAAACATTTAATTTTGCCAACCCTAGAATTTGTAGATGGGCTTTAGCCCTACTGGAATTAGTATTTGCTATTAGTTATATTAAACGTACTCAAAATGTTGAAGCTGATTTTTTTATCCAGAACTTACAATTGAGGACATCTTGACTGTTATGATTATAAAAATATCAATTTGATGAATAATTACATCATAATTTCTTGTTTTAACTTAATCATGTAAATTGCATTAAACTGTTTATCATGTATGTTCTTATAAAATAAATATTGCTATTTCATAATTAATTATGTAATATACCTTATGATGCATACTTACTAATGATACATATAAGTTATATGATATAATTAATTGTTTTCTACCTTTGAAATGAAAGTTCTCATAATATAATTTGCTAGTTACAGATAAGAGTATGATGCGAATTTTTATAATAATTATTCAGACTTAATGTTAAATATATGGTTACTAATGTTCATAATGTTGCATATAATGATATATGAATCTTAAATTGATTGCATATATGAATTTGATGTACATTAATTTCTTTTTGCATTGATAATTAATGACTTTTTAAAAAATGTTTGAATTTGTCATTTGTAAAATTGTTAATTGTATTTGTAATTCTAAGACTAAGATGTTAGAAACTGTATGATCTTAGTATAATTGTGTTTTATGACTGTGTAATTTAGAATTAGTATGTAGAATATTATATAAAGATAGATTTTTCATAGTCGTCAAAGGCGGGTAACCAGTCTTGCATAAGGGCGCTGGTAAACAGACAGCGCCATACATCCCATTGGAAGGGAGCTTAGAGGAGCTGGGTCCACTGTAAAAAAAAGTCGTTCAAGTATCAAAAATATTATTGTATATTGAACCTAATTTTTATTTGTCTCTATATATGTACACTTATTTTATTTGTTTTCATTTATATAATTAAATATTATTCTCTGTTTTGTAGACAGAGGTGTTGTGTACTTATTTATATGTATTTTAGTGTATTAAGTTTTAGATAGACAAGTATATGACACGAGGGCATTGTCCTTTGATCACAGTTATTGGTAGAAACAAAATATTAATCACAAATAAATAACACTTATAATTTAACACTGGGAGCTCAGTCAGCATCCTTATCCTAGACACTGTACTGTGAGTAAATAACGCAGAGTAAATACTTTAAAAAAAAAAAGAATTATGATTTCAGCAGTATGTTTTTAGGTTGAATTGTGTTAGCCCTATAATTGTATATATAGTATATAAGTATTTATTTCTTGTTGATTGAAAGTGAAAGGTATTTATAGAAATAAAACTAGGCTAACTAAATTTTAAAAAACCAAGTTATTTATTTCCCATGGAGGTAGGGGATGGAAGAAATGTTGAGAAAGTGAGCGGGGATGAAAGCAAAAACATTTAAAATGGCTGCCTCTGTAAAGTATCTGAATCAACCACTTTTCCTGGGTCTAAAATTTCTTCTTTCGTTCACTTTCATTTTGACTACCTAAGCCTCTACCTACTCTCCCTATTACTTTGACTCCATGTATTCTCAGAATTGTCACTGGAACTATATCCTTCATTGATTCTCCCCTTCCTTTGTGTTTTGTAATTTGGTAATGGACATGGCTTACTGTTACCGATTATCTCAGTTTCAATGACAAGGTTGCTAGTTTAATACAATTTTAAAAAATTTAAACAAGTATGTGGATATTAGATGTCTTACTTTAGTTTATTCAGGGTTGACATTTAAAAAATAATTTAAAAAACTTTCCCATATGATGTCTACCTTTCTCCCATTCCCTGAACATGTTTCCATATAAATATAGCCCACCTCCCCCTTTTTTTTATTCCTAGTCATTTAAGGTCCTTTGTTGATGGTCCCAATGTTAAAAATTAAATTTTTAACTTAATATTTTAACTTCCTTGTGATCTGTTTATCATCAGCCGGCAACAGGTTTTAACCTTTACCCTTCACTAACTTGAGGCAGTTTTTATGATTATTTTTAAAAAAGAAGTATTTCTTACAAAAATATTGTCACTCCAAATGTTTTGACATATAAATGTTAGTTTTAGTGTGCTGCAGTCCTGAAAAATATAAGAAAAGATAATTTATAAATTACAATTATTATATTTAATATAATTATGCTTCACATTTGTTAAAACTTTAAAAAACAATAAGTTTTGTTAATGGGTTTATGATACTACTTATTTATTTATAAATCTGTTATAATTTGAGATACATTGATACAGTGCAGATGACAGTAAAGAAAATAAATGTGCTTGGTGTCAAAAAGTTTGATTACAAGCATTGACTTATCTTCTTCCCACTTCATCCCAAATACCTATTGTCTTATGTCCAGATTGGTAAACTTTAAGACCAATTTCTATAAAGGTTTTGCCTTTTATTTTTATTTTGGATGATGTCCTTCCTAAGTAGTATGTATTTTTGGGACCTAAAACTTAAGCAATTGAAAAAACAATACAATTTATTAATTTTTTTGCTGACTGTAGGTGATCTGTCCCTTGGGATCACGCTAACCAACATGGCTTAGATTTATTTTCAATATCAGATCCCATTATCATATATATTTCTTGTATTTCTTAATATTGCTTAAGTCCTATCATTATGAAGGTTTTTAGCTTTCATAATATTTGTGCTGCTTTTCATATATCTATGTAATCTTCACTAACCATTAAAACCTTGTTAATTTTGTTAAAACTCAACATTTTTGTTTAATAACCGTTTTAAATATTTGTTTCTTTTCAGAGTTTAGATACCTTATTCATAAAAAGGCACCTTTCATCTTAGATTGTAAGTATACCTCTCATTATTTAGTTTCAAATTTTTACACAGTATCATCCAACTTTACTTAGGCGAAGATACCAACAAAGGCAACTGATTTCATCACTTGGCAATTATTTGTGGTAATGGGATGCTTTTCTCCTAAGTCCCCTCAGTGTTAGCCAAAAACCGATAAATGAATTTCAACCAAGAACCAGATTTGACTAATTTTCATATACAGTATTTTAGATGAGGCTTGTTACTTCTCAATGTTCATTCTTATTTTTCAACTCTTGGTTATTTCTATATTTGAATTTGAAACAAATTTTCTAAATCATTTTGTTTTCCTGATAAAACATCAAATTTTTAAGTTTCTTAATCAGTGTTTGGAAGTAGGCTTTGATAAATGAATGAATGCTTTCTTCTGTAGAGCTAATACTACCTGTGCTAGACAAACATGCTTGATTGTGCTCTAATGTTCAAAAACTATATGAAATAAAAAAGTCTTACAATTTTTCTTAAACGTATCTTTGTTTTTCAAATATTTCGGAAGAGAATTTTGATGCAGCCGATTCAAAGGAGCGCACACCAAGAGACCTCCTCCTGTGTCCATCTACCCTGAAAACTTTAGGAAGGGACTGCTAAGAACAGGGGTCGGGAAACCATGGCTCGTGAGCCAGATGTGACTCTATTGATGGCTGCATCTGGCTCTCAGACAAATGCTTGATTAGAAAATGTTTGATTACACACAAAAAATGGTTCATCCAGACACCTTTGATCTGCATATATAAAAAAATCAACATAACAATGTTTTTAAAAGAATTCAGAGACATAATTTTTGTACTTTTAGTGTTGAAATGACACAAAATGCACACATTAACTTGAATTTTTAGTTTTAACATAACGTATGACTCGCACAGAATTACTTTTCAAAATATCTGGTGTTTTTGGCTCTCGCATTCTCAGACAAAAAAGTTCCTGACCCCTGGCTTAGAAGAATGCAGCCACTTTAGATTTAGAGATACATGTTCCAATGTTAATTCCTTCAAATACCTTGGGCCATCCATACAGTTATAAGATAGTGACAAAATCTTGTCTTAACTTTTAGTTACTTTTACTTTTATTGTGTGTACCACTTTGTCAATTTTCTTATGTATACAAAGTGCTTCATTTGTCTTATATTAAATTATATTCTTCTACTTCTACACAGCTTTCTCCCCACATCATTATTTTCTTCTTAAACTTCAATTCAAAGTGGTGTATAATTTATAATCATGTGGATGACAGGGAAGCCATGTGTGTATGGGGGGAGTTGAGGGAGCTCTGAGAGTGTTTAAATTTAACTCCAGCTTCCAATTAATTACCCTATGTCAATGAACTCAATGACTTAAAATTTAAAGTTGATATTTATTTTATAAATTGATGAAAGTTATTGAAAGAGAACTCTTTAAAACCAATATAAGAGTGGGAGAATGGAAATTGTGTTTGCAATTTGACTCTTGGATCACTACTTCTGAACTGATTCTCTTCAAAGTGTTCACGTAAATATTAATATTAATATGTTTTAAAAATTAAAAACTTTGAATATTATATAATTTATTTTTTTTTCATTTCAATTTTTTGTAGATTATTACAAGGTTGGAGAGACTTTGGGCAGTGACTCAACTAGAACAGCAGACTACACTAATTGGGGTGTGAAACGGTGATATAATTTATAATTCTGGACTATTCATAAATTAAAATTTGATGAGTTATTTCAAATTGCATATATTAATAAAATAAATATATTTTTGTTTAAAAAAATCGTACATTGTTATTTTCATTCTTGAAGTAAGCATTGTAATCAAGTATTAAGGATGGAATTCTGTTTAATTCACTTGGTCTTGTACAGTGTTCCCTCTAAGTTTTGTTGGTTTATGTGAAAAAAAAAAATTGGTGTGCAAGGTTGTACAGCTTCCATTTTCACTGTGCAATATTTTAAATCCCACTAAAGTACTTATATTACACTTGTCAAAATTTGCTGCACAGTAACTCTAAACTGCTGTACGGTGTCTGGCAGCTTAAAGTTAAAGAGAACATTGGCCGTATTGATTTGGTGAACCTTTGGGCATATTGGTATTATTGCAAGCCCAGGGGATGGCCCGGACGTCACCATGGCAATGTTCAATTCGAACGGAGATCACATGCATCAGACGGCGCCATTGTCGTCCCAACCCCCGTATTTCTGAACAGATGTGGTGGTGCAATTCCCTCATAGCCCTTAGAATACTGTACTGTAAGTTAAATTTAAATTATTAAAACCAGGTCGTGACACTTTGCTTTTTTGGTCAAGTCGAGATCAACAAAATTTTTAAAAAAGTAAATTGCAAAAAAGAAAAGTATGGCAGGCGAACCTAGCACAGATGAAAGGGCTTATGATCCAACTACAACCTTGGATACACTTGTAACAGAAATAGATGATCGATTTAATGACTTTGGGGGCACAGTTATTTATTTCTATTGTATTGATCCATCACAAACTCCAAAAAATAAAGATTATTTTCGAAGTTTATGCAAAATTTACAATCACGACATTAACGTTGAAGAAACAATCGTTGAATATTATCCCTTCAAAGATTTTTTATGCATCGAAAGGTCCATCAGTATTAGTATTTAAGTTTAAGGAATGCTTGGTTATTAGCAAAATTTACCGGCGCCCCCTGAAATTTACCTGGCTCTCCTCGCAGACAAAGCTAAATCCGCCCTGATCAAGGCCGTCTATAAATGACGTTATTTTGCGGTTTGGCCGATTCCCCCGCCCCCTTCTCCCCGTCGTCACAAAACTTAGACTTAGACCCCATATGACGTCATAAAGCTTGAAACCCCCCCCCCTTCTAAAAGTCGTAATTTGTGTTTGAAAAAAGAGTATGTTTCAAATCACTTTTTTATTTTGTCATTTTAGTGTGTATTTGATGTAAGGTTGTGCTCTAATAGAAACTCGCTTGAAACCACGAAAAGCGTCATAGAGTAAATTTTAAGAATCTGATTTTTTTCATAAAATTCACAACTTTTAATTTTAATTTGAGCATCATTTTTTTAGTGACTAACTAGTCGGAATAAAACTTAAAACCTTTGAGAGTAATGAGAGGCATGCTTTAGGGAAAATTGAACATCGTCATAAATTTTATTATTATTACTTGTGATTGTAGGGCGCCTACGGCGCGCACTTTTTAGAAAGCCCAAGTAACTTGTTTGATAAATACGAAATATTAAACTTTCTGAAATGTACACAAAGTATTTTATAATTATAAATCCTCAAATCCTCTTTTTACATAGATCTAGTTCACTTTCCAAAATTAAAACATATAAACTAAAAACAACGAGGTCATATTAATATACGAGAAACATCACACGATTTTTTAACTGTTATAGACTGTTGTACTACTTCAAAAGCAGTGGCGTAGCTAGGGGGCGGGGCGGGGGGGGGGGCGGTCCGCCCCGGGCGGCACTCATTCAAAGGGCGGCATTTGTGGGCATTTAAAAAATAAACCCAGCCATTTTCGAAAACCGCCCCTTTTCTTTTGAAGGGGG
>MUZC01000961.1:65318-81498 GCA_002072015.1 Radix auricularia | reverse complement strand
AGATGTAAGTATGAGAGTTGTGTACTGTGATAGAGATATAAGTATGAGAGTGGGGTACTGTGATAGAGATGTAAGTATGAGATTTGTGTACTGTGATAGATGTAAGTATGAGAGTTGTGTACTGTGATAGAGATGTAAGTATGAGAGTGGGGTACTGTGATAGAGATGTAAGTATGAGAGTTGTGTACTGTGATAGAGATGTAAGTATGAGAGTGGGGTACTGTGATAGAGATGTAAGTATGAGAGTTGTGTACTGTGATATAGATGTAAGTATGAGAGTGGGGTACTGTGATAGAGATGTAAGTATGAGAGTGGGGTGCTGTGATAGAGATGTAAGTATGAGAGTTGTGTACTGTGATAGAGATATAAGTATGAGAGTTGTGTACTGTGATAGAGATGTAAGTATGAGAGTTGTGTACTGTGATAGATGTAAGTATGAGAGTTGTGTACTGTGATAGAGATGTAAGAATGAGAGTTGTGTACTGTGATAGAGATGTAAGTATGAGAGTGGGGTACTGTGATAGAGATGTAAGAATGAGAGTTGTGTACTGTGATAGAGATGTAAGTATGAGAGTTGTGTACTGTGATAGAGATGTAAGAGTGAGAGTTGTGTACTGTGATAGAGATGTAAGTATGAGAGTTGTGTACTGTGATGGATGTAAGTATGAGAGTTGTGTACTGTGATAGAGATGTAAGAATGAGAGTTGTGTATTGTGATAGATGTAAGCATGAGAGTTGTGTACTGTGATAGTTTTAAGTATGAGAGTTGTGTACTATGATAGATGTAAGTATGAGAGTTGTGTACTGTGATAGATGTAAGTATGAGAGTAGTGTACTGTGATAGATATGTAAGTATGAGAGTTGTGTACTGTGATAGAGATGTAAGTATGAGAATTGTGTACTGTGATTGAGATGTAAGTATGAGAGTTTTGTACTGTGATAGAGATGTAAGTATGAGAGTGGGGTACTGTGATAGAGATGTAAGTATGAGAGTTGTGTACTGTGATAGAGATGTAAATATGAGAGTTATGTACTGTGATAGAGATGTAAGAATGAGAGTAGTGTACTGTGATAGAGATGTAAGAATGAGAGTTGTGTACTGTGATAGAGATGTAAGTATAAGAGTGGGGTACTGTGATAGATGTAAGTATAAGAGTGGGGTACTGTGGTATATGTATGTATGCGTTTGGTTTATGTGATAAATGTGATTGATTGTAAACAAATTCACTTTAAAGAACTCATTCAGCATGTTCAGTAGAGAGGAAGTAGTAGGATGGGAGTGGGGTGGGAGTGGGGTGGAAGTACAATATTCTAGAGTCTCGATTTTTAACCGATTGTTAAACCAAATTTCTAACACACCAATGTGGCGCGTACCATTCTTATTCGAGTCTTGATATTTTAATGTGTGGGCCAAATATCAAAGCAATACAATAGTTGGCATAGTTTCTAAACGTTAATGTGGGATTTAACTGTAATTGTGGTGCGAAGGTATGCCGTATGTTTTTCTATACCTTATAGCAGAGTGTCCAAAGTCCGGCCCGCGGGCTAAACGCGGCCAGCGTTTTAATTTTAAAATTATATTAAATAATTGATTCGTCGATACAATAATAGATTTATAAGAAAAGCTGAAATTATGTGGTGTTTTGTTTACAAAATAAGATGACGTCAAATGATGCCCAAAATTGACGACGTCTTATTGTTTACCAACGTGGATAGTCGGATAGTGTTTGCCAAATGCCGATGTATTTTTGAGCATCTATGTGTAAGACTATCGATGACGTCCCACGGCAAAAAACATTGAGGCAATATTGTTTTTCGAATATAAATGTGGCACAGACACGTATTCCACGAAGTGATAATAACCTTGCGAGTTTCTGATTGGTTAAATTTTACTTAGGTCGCTGAAATACAATATTTGATTCTACCCCGACTTAGACCCTGGGTCCCTCAAGGTATAACTTTCCACCTTGTAAATTTCCCGTATCCTGTACAGCAACGCAACACGTCCGGTTATTCTATTGTCTTGCCCCAAAAGCCGAAATACAATCTCTCTGAAATAGCCGTAGACCTGTCCCCTTGGTGACCTGGGGTTGGGACCCGTACACGGTTCACTACTATAGGACTGCGAAAATTAACGATTACTTGCTCGATTAATCGGTAAAACTTTTGATAAATTAAAATTAAATAAAATGATTTTGACATTTTTTAAAATTTATTAATAAATAAATAATAATTAAAAATCAATAATACTTTGCTTTTTTACGTACGAACTTCACCATTTAAAAAGAATGATTTTTAAAGTGTAAACTTTAAAACAAGCCGTTTTTCTAAGGAAAATGATATTAAAAAAGTAAAAATTGTTTTTACTTAATTAACAGTAATAAAATTTTAATTCATAAATAATATTGTGGAGGCCCTGGGGGCGAATTGTCGGCGTTCAGAGGGAAGGGTCCTTTGAAGCATGACGGGTGCGGCCGAGGAACGAGGCCAAGCTTGGATCCTTAGCTATGGCCGGCAACTGATGCCAAGCTTGGGTCCTTTAACGTGGACGAGGATTGACCACGGGCCAGCGGTGTCCTTTGAAGCGGTCAGGGTGCGGGCGAGAAACGAGGCAAGCTTGTGGACGGCAGCAGGCCTGGGTGTGGTAGTCTCGCCAGAGATTGGCTAGTGAACAAGCTTGACCGTATAGGTGCGGAAACGGACGGGTATAAAGGGGATGCACTGACAGACACGAGAGAGAGAATTAGGGACACAGAGAGGGGACAGACGGAGATAGGGATAGGCAGTGTTAGGACAGACGACTTTAGTTAGGGATGAGTGTTTCCAAGTCAAGAAATTAAACATGATTAATTTGTAAATTCAGTCTTGGAGTTTCAGTGTTTGATTCATAAGTTAACAAGTGTGTGACTAAGTCTTTCACAAATGGTGGCAGCGGTGGGATTATAACCTTGCAGCGTCTTCCAGGAGAAGTAAGCCTTGAAAATCTTCAAAGGTATTGTTAGCCTTTCTTCTACTAGTACAACAACAATGGCGACACCATATCGTCCTAACCCACCAACCTACAACGGGAGTTCTAACTGGCACTCGTTTATTTGCACATTTGAAATCGTGGCAAAAATACACAAGTGGAGCGAAGAGGACAAATGCATGTATCTACAAACTTCAGCAACTGGGCCAGTTCAGGACTATATCCACTGTAATCTAAAGGAAGAGGAGAAGAACACTTANCAGATTTAAGGACCGTAGACCACCTGAAGTTTTCCAAAAATTATTGGAAAAACGAAAGTTTCTCGACGCCGAATCCGCGGTCGATTACGCGTGGGACATCAAACTTTTAGTCAACCGGAGTTTCCCAACGGCAGATGAAACAACTCGTGAAGCCATTGGATTCAGACAATTTTTACGGGGACTCCCAGATCAGTTGATGAGGACACAAGTATGCCTTATGTCCAATCCTCAAACTGTGGACAAGGCGCGAGAGGTCCTCGACAAAATCCTAGACTTAAGGTACAATATATGTGTGCCAGGACAGATGTTTGCCTCAGTAGCCACTGACCTATTGGCTAGAGAAGTCAGTGCCCAGAGAGAGAAGATTGTGGTACAACAACTGACAGTTGAAGAACCGAACCCGGAAGATATGGCAGTAGAGCCAATGAAAGTTAAAGAATCTAGCAGGGAGCAGATGGCAGTAGAGCCACTGACAGTGGAAGAATCCACCCCGGATCTGATGGCAGCAGAGCCACTGACGGTGGAAGATCCTAACCGGGATGAGATGGCTGTAGAATCATGGAAAGTGGGAGAACCGAACCTGCAGGAGATTGCAGTAGAGCCACTGGCAGCGGAAGAATTCAGTCAGGGGGCGATATCAGTAGAACCCCTGACAGTGGAAGAACCGAACCGAGAGTGGATGTCAGTTGCAGAACCGAACCGAGAGGAGATGTCAGGAGAACCCCTGACAGTGGAAGAAACGAACCGAGAGGAGATGTCAGTAGAACCCCTGACAGTGGAAGAACCGAACCGAGAGGAGATGTCAGTAAAACCACTGACAGTGGAAGAACCGAATCGGGAGGAGATGGCAGTAGCAACCAGTGTCCAGTTACCAAAAACAACTCTGGTAATTCAACGGTCCAGTACACATTGTGACATTTCGTCTGTCATGTCAACTCCATGTCACATTGGCTTAGCTAACAGCCTAGTGGACACTCCTGGCGTTACCAGGACATGCAATGTGACACGGGTCACGTCGGGACAGAATTGTCATCAAGAAGGGGAGGTCAACCCAGAAGAAGCAAGAGAAGGTCGGCACCATGTCTCAACCAATCGGAACCGTTCCAATCATGTTTGGGACAAACTCCTGTTGTACGATTTTGGAGCTGATAAAAGACATGATAGACAATTTACTGAGACTCTTTGGATACCACAAGTCTACAAGGGCATGGACAATCAGGCGGCTATGGTGGCGTAAGGTCAGGAAATACTTGATTATATGTGTGTGTGTAGAGTACAATTATTTATCTTTTTATAACTCTGTCGAAATGTTTAACATGCTTGTGTTTAGCATGTTGTGGGAAATGTCTTGGTTGTTTTGCGTGACAATTTTTGAAATTTTTATGATGATGAATTAAGGTTGTACAGGTTGTATAAGTTATGATTATGCACATTTTTCTTTGCTTGATTTGTGTATGTGACTTTATAAAAGTGTATTATGAGCAGGTTGGTTGATGTTACAATCTGCCGATGAAGTACGGTTGTAACATATTTTTGGGGTCATTCATGTGTGTAAATTATTGATGTGTTAGAAGCAGGTTATTCAGTGGTAACATGCTTGCGATCGGCCGTTTGAGGTTCTGCCGATGGGAAGTCATTTTTTTTGGTTAAGAATTGTGTGTGTCTTTTAGTGTGTGATGAGCCTATTTATGAATCTGTAAAAAGGATGGCAATTCTATGTATGATGTAAGGAGGTACAAAATGGACGAACTTGTGAGTTATTAGCATTGCTTTTTGGGGACTGTTTATAATTGTCATGATGTACATATGTTTAATTGTATTTTTGGTAGAAAGACGACTAACGTTTCTCTACCCTGTGCATTTTTTTGTTCTTTGTTTTACTGTTTACATTGACAGGGTCAATGTTACTATGGTCATGCGCTTTAAGCTGAGTAAAGCGAGTGACTTGAATTTGGGAGAATTATGAAATTAATTTTATTGTGCTTTGCTGTCGTAAGATGTTACGTGAACAGTGCTTATGATGAATTGCCTATGTGTGTGTTAGTTGAATTTTTGAGCATGATGAACTGCTTGAAAATGTTTTGCTGTTTTATGCTATTTGATTTATGAAGATGAGTTGACAAATTGTGTTTTATTTATGTAATGCTGGTACACGAACATAGTAATGACGAAATGAATTGTGCTTGGGTTGTCTCATGCTAAGAGTTGATTTGTGACAAAGATGAGAAGTCTTGTGCTTGGACTCGGATGTTTTAATTTTGCTTTTAATTGAGGAAATGACTATGTTTGTGTTATGCTGTTATTCCATTATGATGACATGAGTATTTTTGCTTTGTTTTTTTAATTCTTTAATTGATTGAGATTATGAAATGTGTATAGGTGTTTTTTTTGTTGTCAGATGCCATTATTTGACGTTACATTTGTCTGTTACTTCACTGTAAATAAGATAGATGTATGTAGTTGATGACTGGGGAGAGCGTGGAGAAGTTCATGTATTTTTATGATTTATGTGGCTCAGGCACTATTTGGATGTACTTTAACGAGTACGAATTTTTTTTTCCATTTTAATGTTTTATGTAACATTTTGAAAATTTCTCCCTGCTTATGTTTTGTAAGGTTGCTTTCAATGATAATGATAAATTGACCATGTGACTATGGACTTGACTGACACACGGTTAGTGGTTGAGACAGTACAGCGGTGTAGAAATGGAGTCTTGTAGGAATGGTGATGGCCAGGTTGTGTTGGCGTGAAACACAATAGCTTTCGGTGTATTTGTTTTGAATTGTTTTGCCAGAGGGTCTTAGTCACTCGAAGCCAATTTAAGCAAACACATGCCGAGATGTTACTAATTGTTACTTGATGTCGAGGACGACATAAGTTTTGTGAGCAGGGGAAGAGTGTGGAGGCCCAGGGGGCGAATTGTCGGCGTTCAGAGGGACGGGTCCTTTGAAGCATGACGGGTGCGGCCGAGGAACGAGGCCAAGCTTGGATCCTTAGCTATGGCCGGCAACTGACGCCAAGCTTGGGTCCTTTAACTTTAACGTGGACGAGGATTGACCACGGGCCAGCGGTGTCCTTTGAAGCGGTCAGGGTGCGGGCGAGAAACGAGGCAAGCTTGTGGACGGCAGCAGGCCTGGGTGTGGTAGTCTCGCCAGAGATTGGCTAGTGAACAAGCTTGACCGTATAGGTGCGGAAACGGACGGGTATAAAGGGGATGCACTGACAGACACGAGAGAGAGACACAGAGAGGGGACAGACGGAGATAGGGATAGGCAGTGTTAGGACAGACGACCTTAGTTAGGGATGAGTGTTTCCAAGTTAAGAAATTAAACATGATTAATTTTTAAATTCAGTCTTGGAGTTTCAGTGTTTGATTCATAAGTTAACAAGTGTGTGACTAAGTCTTTCACAATATAATAGTCCAAGTCTCTCACTCACTGGATCTGGAACGCTGAGGAGCGATGTACGACAGTCTACAGCAGTTAGTTTAGTTGATGAGCGCTGTAAAAATATTTAATATGATGACATCATTGTTTGGTGTGCATCGGTGCGCAAAATACAACCCCTATTATTAAATACTTTGCGTACATTTCAGAAAGTTTAATAATTCGTATTTATAAAAAAACGACAAGTTAGTTGGGCTTTTGAAAAGGGTTGGCGCCGTAGGCGCCCTAAAAAAGTGGGCGCCACAGGCGCCACGGCGCCCCGGCAAAATCTAGTTGATATTATATTGAACTACATATATTTAAAGAAGAAATGTCAATGACCTGTTTTTGTTACTTCCCTTGAAATTTTCTGTTTAATCACGTCCTACATCTTATTTTTAGCTTTCATCAAAATTATTGATAAATTATTCGGTAATTTTTCAAAAGTTAACGATTAAATTTAAATTAATCGATAACAGCCCTAATATATCTCTAAATTTTAATGTAAGAGCTAAGGGGTGTACTTTATTACTTTTTATACAGTATTTAATACTGTTCATTAAAATATTTATTATCCAACATAAGGAGAGTATATGCTATCTACAGTGACAGTCTGTGACACTGTCAACGTCAAAGGTGAACATTTTATAATGAATTGAATTAACGAACTTGAACGAGGTTCAATGAACTGTGTAGTGCGTACCAAGTGAACATTGTTGTGCTGAGTGTGTAGTGTGGTGTACAAGAAGTCGTGATCTAAATCTATCGTAAAAACTGTTTTTATGCAGACGATTGCAGTGTAATAAGCCGTTATAATTATAGCTTTGAAATTTAAAAAAAAAAAAATTAATTGTTAATATATTTTTTAAAAAGCTGACTAACTCGTCTCTAAAATTTAGAATACTTAAAGTATTTATTTACCTTATTGATTATTGAAATTAAATGACATATTGTTAATCTGTTTAAACCCACACCTGTACTGTACGTACCTGAAGGCTGTAAACGAAGGTCCACATACAAGCTACGATTGTCTTCAGGCTAATAGCTCGGGCGCTATTGCGGTTACTAGGTTCGAAAATCCTTGCTGAAGGTTCATGGAATTCTGTTCAGTCACGCGTGGATATCAGCTAACCCAGTTGATCTTCCTGCCACGGGGTAAAACAAATCTTAATAACAATTATACGCAGCCCAATGTTAGCTGGAAACGTAATCTATCCATTAGATATCATAATAGATTGATAAAATAAATGGCAGTGATCATTGTCTGTCAATGGAGACACTGTCGTGTGACGCAATCCAAGATATGGGTTCTGTAGTCTAAGTGATACAAGGTTACGGGTTAGCTTATATGGACCAAAGTGTTTTGTCACTGAAAGCAATTTTTATTGCTGAAATGAGAGACTAACATTGTGATGAGGAATCGGCAATAACGTGTTAGCTAAGTCATGAATCAAATCATATTATGACTTATGACATATGGGAAGGTGGGTGAAGGGTAATGACTTATACACGTATGAACGGGGAAAGATAAGATTGATATCATTATACATGTTAGCTTGAGAGTGGTGTAAAGATATGTATTTATTAGAGGATGGCAGTGATTATAAGATATGGGTTCATGTGTGGATGGGAATGATAAATGTGTTAATGGGTGGATGGGAATGATAAATGTGTTAATGGGTGGATGGGAATGATAAAATGTGTTAATGGGTGGATGGGAATGATAAATGTGTTAATGGGTGGATGGGAATGATAAATGTGTTAATGGGTGGATGGGAATGATATAAGATATGTGTTAATTGATGGATGGGAATGATATAAGATATGTGCTAATTGATGGATGGAAATGATATAAGATATGTGTTAATTGATGGATGGGAATGATATAAGATATGTGTTAATTGATGGATGGGAATGATATAAGATATGTGTTAGTTGATGGATGGGAATGATATAAAGATAAACTATGTACTTGACTACTTGACACGGTTAAATAAAAATAAGGCAAAGGAACAGAAAATCAATTTCTTAAAGCATTCAAGAGAACGCCTCCCTCCATTTTGAAATTCATTACATCATAAGAGTATGAGCTGTGAATATTCTGATTATATATTTTTTAAAAATCGATCTTTAGACTTGATGACATTAGCTCTAACTTGATGACATTAGCTCTAACTTGATGACATTAGCTCTAACTTGATGACATTAGCTCTAACTTGACGACATTAGTTCTAACTTGATGAGATTAGCTCTAACCCGCAAGGTGGCACACGTCATCTCAGTTATCAGCTATCTCCAGATTCACAGTTCTTGATTGCATCGACGCGTCGTTATCTTCGGCAGACGAGAAGTCAGACGGATGTCCTGTGATCTGACCGAGTTGTTAGTCATCAGTCACAACTATACGTTGTTCGAAGCCCAAGGCTCTCGTGTTAAAATGGATGACATACATAACCATTAGTCATTCTCCTTACCATTTAGTCGAAATGTTGCCGTGCACCCCTTTAGGGCGGACTTTAAAAAGAAAGAAAAGAAAAAAAAAGAGCTGCTATCTGTGCAGTGGAATACAAATATACTTGATACCGGTGTTGTTGTTGCTTATTTGTTATTTATTACTTTTTTTGTAGAACAATGACACCTCACTGTGACCTCACTGGCCCTCGAATTACGCTATTGATTTTTGAAATCCTCTGCAGTGGCGTACCGAGACTGGCTCATAGCTTGATTTACAGCAGAGAGTCTAGGCCCACCCCGTCATGGGCTCCAGGGCTTTATGTTACCGATGACCCCACCTCCCCCACACACCACACAACACCATGCAACGTGCATATCAGGTCAGACTCTGATCAATAAGTATCGGAAAAATAGAACGAGAATGCGGCGGTAAATCGACCAGTGACTAAGTGGCCGTGCACTCAAGGGCGGGTAAAAATAAGCCCCCCGCTCCACAGCGTCATTAAAACAACGCCACTGATTATGCACCTAAACAGCATTTATAAATATATATTTTTTTAAAACGTGAATACTACACAATTAATACAGGCTATATGAGATAAGAAAACGATGCTGGTGAAACTGCTAAATCGTTGACTGAAAGGCTTTGAACTTAAAAATACATTCAGACAAAATCATTGGTTCGCTTTGAAAATATACCTTCCGGCATATTTATGGACAGGTACACTTTGAACATCAAACCTTCCTACAAAATCATTGACCGGTACACTTTGAACATAAAACATTTTAACAAAATCATTGACTGGTACGTTTTGAAAATACATTTTGATAATATCAGTGATTGTTACGCGCCGGAAATAAATTCCGGCGCCCACTTTGTTTCCACCTCAATAGCTGTTGAACCGGGTCTTGTCCCTCGTGACGTCATGGCACGTCCTGCCGTACTACCTGCTGGCCATCTCGTTCTGGTACGCCAGACTGGAGCCGCCCCCTTCCCAGAAGTTCGAGGTCTGCGTGATGAGGATCCTGCCACTGGTCTACCTCTTGGAGCTCGTCCGACACTCGGACGGCACGGTGTGTGAATCACAGAAAAATTACTGCAGGTAAATGAGGGCCCCTAACACCAGAGAAATTACTTCAGGTAAGGAGTGCCCCTAACACCAGAAAAATTTCTGCAGGTAGAGTTTCTTTGTTCTCTTTTGGCTGTACTTAAATCACTGGACAGAGCTTCCTTTTGTTCTTTCAAGTAACGTTTTCTTCACGGAATTACTGATATAAACTAATATTAAAGACACAGCATTAATGACAGAAACTAATGTTTAGGACACAGTATTAATGACAGAAACTAATGTTTAGGACACAGTATTAATGACAGAAAATAATGTTTAGGACACTGTATTAATGACAGAAACTAATGTTTAGGACACAGTATTAATGACAGAAACTAATGTTTAGGACACAGTATTAATGACAGAAACTAATGTTTAGGACACAGTATTACTGACAGAAACTAATGTTTAGGACACAGTATTACTGACAGAAACTAATGTTTAGGATACGGGATTCCTTGAAGAAACTAACGAGGAGAGACAACCTATGGCGAAGGAGTTTTTTGGAGGGAAATTTAGTTGCTTCCCATTAAACATTTTTGATAGTACATGTTCCATGTATTTAGATCCCCTTGCCAACGCTCATTTGTGTGTTCACACTGATCACACCTAAAGCAAATATTAAACAAAGCTACGGGATGGACATGCGCAATTTAATTTTTTTCCAATTCCTTAATAACAAAACTATTCACAACATATAATTAGCCTGGCAGTGATTGTGACAACTAACCTGAGAGTATTTGTGACAGCTCACCTGACAGTATTTGTGACAGCTCACCTGACAGTATATTTGACTCCACACCTGACAGTACTTGTGATAGCTCACCTGACAATATTTATGACTACGCACCTGACAGTATTTGTGACAGCTCACCTGACAGTATTTGTGATAGCTCACCTGACAGTATTTCTGACTGCACACCTGAAAGTATTTGTGACAGCTCACCTGACAGTATTTATGACTGCACACCTGACAATATTTGTGACTACACCTGACAGTATTTATGAATACACACCTGACAGCATTTATGACTACATACCTGTCAGTATTTATGACTATACACCTGCAGTATTTATAACTGCACACCTGAAAGTATTTATAACTACATACCTGACAGTATTTATAACTACACACCTGACAGTATTTATAACTACATACCTGACAGTATTTGTGACAGCTCACCTGACAGTATTTATGACTGCACACCTGAAAGTATTTGTGACAGCTCACCTGACAGTATTTGTAATAGCTCACCTGACAGTATTTCTGACTGCACACCTGACAATATTTGTGACTACACCTGACAGTATTTATGACTACACACCTGACAGTATTTATGACTACACACCTGACAGTATTTATGACTACACACCTGACAGTATTTATGACTACGCACCTGACAGTAGTTATGACTGGACACCTGACAGTATTTGTTTATTCACAGGTACATCATGCTGGGCCTGGCGGTGTTTATTGTGGGGGACTTCATGCTGACATGGGACATGAACTTGATGACGTATTCATTGTCCCTCTTCTGTGTTGGTCTGCTCTTGTATGCTGCAGCTTTCTACCAGTACTACAAAGTGAGTAGAGTACTTCTAGGTGTGATTACTTCTAGGTTTGATTACTTCTAGGTTTGATTACTTCTACGTTTGATTACTTCTAGGTTTGATTAATTCTACGTTTGATTACTTCTAGGTTTGATTAATTCTACGTTTGATTACTTCTAGGTTTTATTACATCTAGGTTTTATTACCTCTAGGTTTGATTACTTCAAGGTTTTATTACATCTAGGTTTGATTACTTCTAGGTTTTATTACATCTAGGTTTGATTACTTCTAGGTTTTATTACATCTAGGTTTGATTAATTCTAGATTTGATTATTTCTAGATTTGATTACTTCTGGGTTTGATTTCTTCTAGGTTTGATTACTTCTAGGTTTTATTACATCTAGTTTTTATTACTTCTAGGTTTTATTACTTCTAGGTTTTTATTACTTCTAGGTTTGATTACTTCTAGGTTTGATTACTTCTAGGTTTGATTTCTTCTAGGTTTGATTACTTCTAGGTTTTATTACATCTAGGTTTTATTACTTCTAGGTTTTTATTACTTCTAGGTCTTATTACTTCTAGGCTTTATTACTTCTAGGTTTTATTATTTCTAGGTTTTATTACATCTAGGTTTGATTACTTCTAGGTCTGATTACTTCTAGGTTTGATTACTTCTAGGTTTGATTACTTCTAGGTTTGATTACTTCTAGGTTTTATTACATCTAGGTTTTATTACTTCCAGGTTTTATTACATCTAGGTTTGATTACTTCAAGGTTTGATTACTTCTAAAGGTGTACAGATAATGCACATCTATATTGTTTGAATAGTATCATAATTTAAGTTAGAATATCTTTAACTTTTAACAGTACAACAAGGTAAGTTTGGTATTTCAAGGTTTGAAAGCAAAATAAAAAGTATACATATAAAGTGCAACTATAGGGTTTGAATATTGTTACAAAATTAAGTATTTCTATAAGATTTGAGCAGTACTACTGATTAGGTGAAGTACATCTATAGGTTTTGTTAGTAATACTAGTAGATCAAAAACATGTGAAAAGTACCAGGCTTGAACGATGTGAAGTGAGTTGATAAAACCATGAAGTTATGGCGTTTTAGAACACTCTCAGAATGACAATTACCGATGTTCTGTGTTGAAGGCTGCGGTATAAATTGCGGATTTTCACGGAAGTTCTCCGGAACCAGTTCTTCTAACTCAAAAAACATAAATAAATAAATAAAAATAATTTTAAAAATAAATAACTAAAAAAAATAATTAAAAACTATTAACCCTCAAACTTAAATCCGTCTGCCTTGCCATCCTAGAGCGCCACCTATGCGTACCTCATCATCCCCTTCAACGTAGTCACCTATGGAGGCTTGACGTACACCTTTGGCATCACGCTCGTCACAATGCCCTTGTTAAGTTACATGGTCACCATTACTGTACTGGGATTCTATGCACTAGCCAGGTTAGTAACAAATAGTAACACTTTATATAACATACGAGCAACAAAGCCCGTCCAAATACGTTCCGCCGTCGTTTCGACCGGCCATAAATGTGCATCACGTCAAAAATACTGTTCATTAAAAATTATAATAATTAACCCGTAAATCAAAGTTTTTTTTACTATAAATCCCAACGCGTACCACTCATTTCTGGTTATTGCTTTTTACTTTTATATATTTTTTATAAACTTTTTAATATTAATTTAATTTGATTTTTAAAAATCCTTACTACACTGATATCAGGATACTATTCGGATCTGATATAAGTATTTGCTGAATCCAGATATTGGCGAAAATGTCGATATCCGTCCGGATATCCGACATGCCAGATATCCGGCTGTCCTCTAGTTTATAACGAAAACGGGAATTTTATTTATTTATATATGTGTTTATAATTATCTCTATGTTAGAAATATTTGACTCGTGCCATAGCTTTCCACGTAAAATTCACTCACTAATTACATAATTATAATTTTTAATTAATAACGAAGTATGTATCACAACAGAATTTAACAAAATTCACAACTTCATTTACACGTTAAAAAAATGAAACCCTTGCATCGTATGACAGTTGTAATGAAACATTTTTCGCGTATCTATCAAGTGAAGAAAGTACAGGTACCAGTAAAAAAGCCACAGCTAAATTTTACATTGGGTACGCGCACCGTTAGTTTGACAAATAAAATATTTTTGAAAGCGCGACGTTCAAAATAAAGTCTTGGAAAGAAAAATACTGCACAAAAAATAACTCGCTTTGAACGTCCGCGTAAACTTGTTCAACATGAGATTTTTTTCTGATTGGCCGTGGAAGTCTTTAGGAGTTTGAGGGACCAATTGCTATCGATGACCGCACATATTATTGCCTTTTATTATATAGGATTATTATATAGGATGTGCAGACCGAGATGTGTTGTCAGTGTTGTGCCCTTAAGTATATTTATTTATTATCGTCAGAGTCTTTGATAATGGTGCGCTGAAGTGCATTCACATTTGCTAGGGCTGTTATCGATTAATTTAAAATTAATCGTAAACTTTAGAAAAATTACCGAATAATTAATCGATAATTTTAATTAAAGCTAAAAATAAAATGTATGACGTCATTAAAGTTAAAATTTTAGGGGAAGTAACAAAAACAGGCAATTGACATTTTTTGATTAATAAGTAGTTCAATAAATTGAAAATAAATTTAATTTTTGTTATTGTCAATTAAGTAAAAACAAAGTTTACTTTTTATATCATTTTCCTTATAAAACAGCTTATTTTAAAGTTTACACTTTAAAAATCTTTCTTTTTTTTAAATGGAGAAGTTTGTACGTGAAAACGCAAACTATTGTTATTTGTTAATAATTAATTATTTTTTAATAAATTGATGACGTTGTTTACAACATTTTCCTTAATTTTAATCGCTATTTTATCGATTAAAATAATTTTAATCGATAAAAAATTTTAACGATTAATCGAGAAATTAATTGATAATTTCCGCAGCCCTAATAGTTGCACAATCTGTGAAATAGGTGCGCCAAAGAACATAAATATTTGCACAATATTTTAGCACCCCTTTATAATCCCCACAAGACCACTTTGTTAGCAGAGCAGCATCAAGACATTCATCCCCGTGATACAGCTGAACTTTCACCCCACCGCATCTAACTTTAGAAAATAATCACTCTACCTATAACTATAAAGCCGTTTACTCTCTCTCTCTCTCTCTCTCTCTCTCTCTCTCTCTCTCTCTCTCTCATTTCCATTGTACGGTACACTTCTGACCAAGACAGGGAGATAAAGACTCACTGACAGAAAGACTCTCTGACAGAAAGACTCACTGACAGAAAGACTCTCTGACAGAAAGACTCACAGACAGAAAGACTCACTGACAGAAAGACTCACTGACAGAAAGACTCTCGTACTCACCGGCAGCTTGACGCTCGCTTTTAGCTCATCCACTTTTCATACCACGGAGCCAGTGCTCTCACTAAACGCTGGTTGTCGTTCGGAGGCCAATCTGAAATATCTTGTAGATCAACCACGTGACACAGACGCGTTCAGTTGCCTGAAATCTCCATCTATCTCTTCTAATCTCTAGTGCAGACACTTGAGAATCATCTCTATGTGTAATAAATAAAATAAGGCAACAGGACAACAATTTTAAACACAAAGATGTTCTCATTCTAGATTTTTAGTCTCTGTTTTTTTAATATCTCGTATGTTCATCTTTGTTTATTTTTTTTTTAAAAACAACACCAGTTTTCATTGGTCCGAGAGTGAAGCTTGTAATGAATCATGCGGACTTAGTCTCTCTTCTTTGCTAAATCTTGTATACATGTTTATAATATAACAGGCACGGCTCAAGGCGGGAAGGATTAATGATCATCACACAGGCGCCAAATAGTTTTTTTAAAACTCTTGCCAGAATTTTCCAGATCGCTAAGTTAACCTATTTTCACCCAACCTAAGAATATCTATATGCAAATTTATAGGAAGGGAGATATTTTCAGTGCGCTCACTTATAGTTAACCAGACTTAATTTTTTCCAAATGTTCCTATCAATAAATAACTACTTATCAAGTTTAATTTTTAAAACTTCTCCTTTGCCCCACCCCACAATTTGTGTCTCCTCCAACAGGATCGAGTATTTCCGCACAGTGCCATCCTACCTCGGCTGGGCAGGGGTCAAGCTCTTCATGCTGGTGGACTTCTTCATCGTCTGCAACGAGACATGGCCCGGAGAGGAGCCTCAGTTCTCTGGCTCCGTGCTCACGATGACGTATTACCTGGCTCAGTTGGGGAATGCCACTAGCGTGTTCTTCTGTTGACCACTAGCTCCGTTGATTGTAACCATCCATGACCTACTGCTCACAGTCAGTGATTATAACCATCCATGACCTACTGCTCACAGTCAGTGATT